>OZ023160.1:444608-457108 GCA_963678695.2 Diplodus puntazzo | reverse complement strand
GTTGTACTCGGTTACTTTCCATCAGTTTACAGATAAAATTAAGTTAAAAAAAGTTTTAAGTTCTTAAGTTCAAATTCTGTGAAGTGAAGATGGAGAGACGAAGTCGACATGAGCTCATATATTTCTATATATTTCTATAAATAAAGTATTTTGCTGCGGAGGCGAGTTAAAGATGAGGAGCTCAGCTGCTCCTCTTCATCGTGATGTGTTCAGGTTCCTGTTGTCTGACATTATTGTTAAATGAAACAGTTATCAGTGACTCACCTCTCTCGCTCTGCAGCCTCTCTGACTCGTCCTCTGGTCTCTGCTCTGTGGACGGTCTCAGTCCTCAGTCCTGGTTTTGATCTGGAACACCCCCCCGAACCAGAACAAAGGGAGCGAAGCTGCTCAGCGAGGCGTGGAGGGGCCCCGCTCCGCACTTAAAGGGCCAACAGCTTCACTCTGCTGGACCGCCTTTCAATCACACACAACGTTATTCAGACACAGGTGCGACGTCAGAGAGCAGCTCATGTGTATCTGCTGAAATATACCGATGAAGTCGATCAGCAGTCAGAGTTCAGATCAACTGATGGGGCTGATGAGAGTCTGCTGCCTCCTGCTGGCCGTCTGCTGCCACTCCAACAAACAGCTCTCAGAGCAGCTGGGGTCACAGTGTCGACACAGATTACTGACTTTATGAACATCAACATATTCACTATTGTAAAATGTTGGATGTGAGTAGACGAGTACAATGACAGACGACTGGATTTATAACCACCTAAAAGATCACGTTGTAAAAACAGATGTGAAACGTGTTTTAACGGCTCAATAAACATCAAGCTGAAAAATGTTACATGTGAATCAGTTCGGAGCCACGCGGGTATGACGGCAAGATAGCGGTGCATTAGACGAGCTCTCCTCGCCCGACCCACCAAACTGTTTTATAACCAGTTATTTGCCACTTTCCTTTTGTAAATCTGCCTCAGGTGGTGTTCTGCACACATTAGAAACACCTGCTGGGTGTTTTGGAATTATAATGACTTCTATGACTGAGCACTCGAAGGGAGGTCAGCAGATCCAGCAGGAAGAGTTTCGGAGAAGAGCTCCGGAAGCTGCGACACCCATGTTAGAGTCGGATATACGGGATGTTGAACCAAAGAGCCTGGAGAACATTTTCGCTGAGATAGCTAAAATGAGTGCTACGCTTCAGGGGTCGCAGCAGATACGCAACCATCAGAGTTACAACCACGGAGCCGCAGAGTGCAGCCAACAGCAAACACAAGAGTCTGGAGGAGATACTCTGAACTGGAAGACACAGCCGACATGAGCGATAATGACGGCCACGATGAAAAGGTGGAAATGCTACAGAACCGTTCACCAGAGCTGGAAAACCATTGCAAGAGAAAAATGTGGTATATTGTGGGAGAACCTCAGATTGTCAGTGTTCCCAGAGGTGTTGAGCGAGCTCGCCCTCTAGAGGAAAACATTCACCGCGACGAGGAAAGATCATAACATCAGGTATAAGCTGGCAGAAAACTCTGCCACAAATGAGTGAATCTACATGACGTTACTTATATTACATTATCAAACCCATCCCAAAATCTATAAAAGATGATCCCAGAGTCCCGTTAAATTATCGAGGGATTAGTTTGATCAGCACAGTCTACAAAATTTACTCAGGAGTCCAAAACAACAGACTTAATACTTTTTTGGAATCCTATGGAGGGTTGGTAGATGAGCAGAATGGTTTTAGGAAAAACAGCCTGTACTGACCATATTTATGTGTTATCCTCTGTGGTGAGAGCTCGTCTGGACAAGAGGGTAAAAGTACTTTTTCTTGCTTTGTGGACTTCAAAAAGGCATTTGATTGTGTTAACCGAGATCTTCCGCTGTTTAAATTACTTTCATCTGGTATCAATGGAAAATTCTATAATGCTATAAAAGCCCTTTACAGAGACCCCATTGCTTGTGTACAAATAAATAATTTAAGAACGGACGGGTTCCCAACGCCTTTCGGGGTGAAGCAGGGAGACTTACTCTCCCCTTCTTTATTCGCTTTTTATATAAATGATCTAGCTCAGGAAGTTAAGCAGGTTAATCTGGGTGTTCCAATAGAGGATATGAATCTAAGTATTCTGCTTTATGCAGATGACATTGTTCTGATGGCTGAAAATGAAGTTAAATTACAAAATATGCTGAATATTATGAGCTCTTGGTGTAGTAAATGGCGTCTTACCATTAATAGTGAAAAAACACAAGTTGTTCATTTTAGGAAGAAAAGCGAATTACAGAGTAATCATATATTTCAGTTTGGCCATGTGCCTTTAAAATACACCTGTCATTATAAATATCTTGGTTTTGTGTTTGATGAAAATATAAAGTTTTCAGAGGGAAGGAAAATACGAGCAGAGTCTGCTGGAAGAGCATTAGGTTCTGTGTTGAGTAAAATGAAATTATGTACGGATCTTGGTTTTTCAACATTTACACAACTTTATAAATCTTTGGTTGACTCAGTTTTGTTTTATGCTGCAGGGGTTTGGGGCTTTGAATAGGTTTTTCATTTGTAACTCTGTTCAGAATCGGGCTTTAAGGTGTTTTCTTGTTGTGCAATGTTTAATGTTGAAGGGGACGCAGGATGGGATCCATGCAGTGTTGTGCCTGAACGCGTTCAATGAACGATCGTTCATGAACTCGTTCATATTTTGGGCGAACGTGAACTGAACGTACTGTATTTCTGCCTGATGAACGTTATTGTGAACGCGTTCATTCTGGCGTTTGAGAACGGCGCGTTCTCAGTTTAACTTCGTTCAACACAGCGCCAGATTTCCATCGAGCCTTCCAGGCAAAAACCGGCTAAAACACACCGTGAACAGGCCTTAATATGTAGCTGTATATCTGGCTGTTGTGTATAAAAAAGACGCTGGACGAGAGGTTTGTGCATCTCGCTTCACTTTCGATCAAAACGAAACTTAACTGTTTCAGACAGAAACAGCTGCATACCAAACACGCAGTGAGGCATTACCAAACGAACACAGATTAATTCGTCCTGAGCGGACAGAACACTGGCAACACCAGCCACCACAGAGTCGCACCGCCACTGGCGTCATCAATGTGCTCAGCATGGAGACAAAAACAAATGAAGGCTTCACATCTGTTTTTTTATTGTGATATATCTAAAAAGTTTTGGAGTGTTGTTGAATCTCAATTTTTGATGCTGCTAACTCTGTCCATTCTCTGACCCTGAAACATGTTATTTGCTACTATATTAACCTAGAAGATAATGCTGTGGAACACATGATGAACTTTGTTATCCTGTGCAAAATGTTCTATTCTCAAACAAAAATTTGCAAAATCACTACCTAAATTTGCTCCTTTTCTCCTGGAACTGAGCTCTTTGCTTAAATATCTGATTTTGTTAAATAACAAAAAAAAATAATACTTTACTGAGTCATTATGAAACGTTTTTCCTGAAGCCACTGTATGAACTATCTATTCATTTGTTATTTTATTTTTCCCTTTCTTCTTCTTTTCTTAAAAAATTGTTTATTATTTATTTACTTATTTATGTATTTTTTTTTATTTTTTAATTTGTACTCTATCTTGTACCACAAACCTGAAACGGCACATTGAACTAAAGCACCCGGGGAGCCTGTCAAGGTCTGTGCAAGTGAATAAAAAATCAAAAGACACAGCAGCAGCGAGCCAAAACAGATCCTCCACCTCAGATCACATTAACAGCGTGCAGCAGCGGCTCCGCTGTCTTCATCTCCAGCCGCAGCTGGACAGCCTGGTGTTGCAGTATATTGTGGGAGAGCTGCAGCTTCAGTGTTAAAACTGATATAATAACAGCTGTCTGTGGTTCTATATGGGCTGTGGCAATAATAGTGAGAAATAATAGCTCGCAGCAACATATTGGAAAAAAAAAGAACTATGAACTAGTTCATTTTTGGAACTGTGAACTTAGTTCAAATTTTTGAATTACGAACTATGAACTGAACTAGTTCATTTTAAAATGTGTGAACTGAACTTTGAACTAGTTCATGTTGAAAGTGAACTTTCCCAACACTGGATCCATGTATTAGAAAACAGAGATGCGAAATGGTGCGATTGTGGAACCGTCTTGTCAGTCTGCCAGAGGAAAGGTTAACTAGGAACATGTTTAATTGGGACAGAGCAGAGCATCACACCTGGTCTAGAGAGGTTTCAATAATATTGTCTGACTCTGACTTACATATAATGTTTCAAAATAATTTGCAATGTAATATAAATGTCATCAGACAAAGATTATTTGGGAAATATGAAGATCAGTGGAAACAGGATTTATGGAAGAAGCCAAAGCTTAGAAATTATGTTCAGTTTAAAGAGAAGGCAGAGGTCCGTCTGTGCGCAATTAAGAACCAGTACTTTACCTCTGGCAGCAGAAGTGGGTCGATTTAAAGGTACACCTGAACATTTACATTTGTGTGAATTCTGTGATCTCCAGGTTGTGGAAGATGAATTTCATTTTATTTTTTATTGTCCTTTATATTGTGATTTAAGGAACTCTCTTTTTGAATCAATCCAGTTTAAAAATCCTGATGTATTTTGTAAATATGAAGGGGAGATTCTGTGCTGGTTGTTTGAAAATGATGTTTTTGCTTTGGCAAAATGAATAGAAAAGGCCTGGTATCTGCGGCAAAGTATTTTGTCTCCTATGTGACAATCCACATAGGAGACAAGACATAGGGTTTGCCGTAGAAAGTATTTTTGAACCAGGACACAGTCTACAAGTTACCGAGATGTTGTTTTTCCCTCTGCTCTCCAGTTGAAAATAATGTGCATACCTGCACGAGGACAAACTTATCTTCCCCTTCTCGCTCGCCATCATGCCGTGCCGACCTGTCCAGTCCTCTTCATGGCGCGTGTTTGATTACGTGTGGGACGCTAGAGGGCGACAAGTGCTTTGTTTTTCAATTCAATTAAACTTTATTGATCGCTATAATGTTATGGGAACTGTGTGCCGTTGTAAAACCTCACCGAAAGGAACGGAGTAACGCAGCGTTTGGTAACGGAAACAGAGTTACTGAATTTTAAAAAACAATACGTTACATTATTAGTTACTGAATAAAGTAACGCCGTTACGTATCAGCGTTACGTAACGGCGTTACTACCCAGCACTGTATATAACATATGGAAAATCTATAAATGGGTACAGGTAATAGATTTAATGTTGTGACGCTGTGCAGCCTGAGCCAAAGCCAGGTAATGTTTAAGTTTGTGTCACCTTTTGTTACTGCTTCAGATGTTCAGAAGTTCAGATGTGTTCAGCTTTATCTTGACATATATTTCTATAAGGGTGCTGACTGAAGTGAATAGGAGACAATTTCTGGTATTAATACATGTGAGACATCAGTTTTAAAGCTTGACATCGTGATATCAGGTCACAATGCAGCCAGGCTGTGTGGATATTGTGTTCATTCAAGAGAAGAGGCAGCCAAGCTGACGTGGGGACGGACGGCCACATCTGTCACAGCTCGTACTGCAGCATGACGAACGGGTTTTCTTTCTAATAAACTAAAATCTGACTTTTGTTCTGGTCAGGGAACTTAAAGAGGGAGAAGGTAGAACAGTTTGTATAGAGGCCGTTAACGGGATAAAGATGTTGCTGTGTAACTTCAGTAACTGAACATTACGCAGAGACAGATCTTAGTACACAACATAGCCAAACAAGAATCTTCAGTGGTTCTGACCGGGTTAGCCTCAGCTGCCAGAACGGGTTAGAGTTACTGCTCACTTACTGGAAATCAGTTAAACCCCCAGAAATGAAGGAATGTGTTAACAATATGATAAAACAGCCTCACATGAATCCATGTTGATCAGGAGGAATGACGGAACCGGACCAACATGTGGTTCTGTTTATCTCCCTAAATGTTCTTCAGGTTATTATTGTCACTGCTGTTGTGGTTGTAGCTCTCGCTGTTATTGTTTTTTGTTTGTTTGTTTTTACTATCATTAATATTCTTCCTTATTTAATCATTTGTTCAATGAGTAGTTGTTGGGAGTGGTTGCTAACTGTGCCGCACCTTCTCTTGTTTGGATCTTCTTGTTCTACAGTCGGTGGATTTTATTGTTGTGGCTGTTGAAATGTCTCACCTGGAAGATTTCTGTTAGGTACCAACCCATTTAAAATCAATAAAAAATGAATCAATTCATTGTTAAAATGTCAGAATTCAATGTTAAAATGTCTCATCTCAGCTTGAAGGCTCAGCTGCCGTCAGAGACGACTGCTCACAGCCACCAGACTCCATTCATAAAAACAGGGATTTTACTCTGCAGTTCATCATCCAACACAATAACTCTGCTTTCACTTGGACTCACTGTTACAGGCTCACATGTTCTGTCATTGTTGATTTCAGATGCTGAATCAGTTTGATATTTCTCTGTGACACGATGATTAATCAGTTACCAAAATATTTTACTTTGATTGTCAAATCCTTGCAGCTCTGATGTTTGTCTCTGAAGGAAGATACTGATGAACTCTGAACAAATGAGTGTTGATGGAGAGAGACTCTGCTGTCCTGACGTTGGTCGGGAGTTCGTTCCTCCACTGAGACAGCTTTGTTTGCTCTCGGCGATGGCGGTACCAGCCGACCCGCTGATGTAGAAGAGTGCCGTGCTCTCTCTGGTTGACCAGTGTTCCTCAGTGAGGAAAGACCGGATCCTGCAGATGTCGCAGAGGGCAAACCTGCAGGATCGGGCCACAGCAGTGATGTTGGGGGGGCAGGACCGTCCGTCGTCCAGGATCAGGCCCAGGTTCCTCAGTTGATGAAGGTGGTACCGTGACGTCCTGGACAGGGACTGACAGGTCCATGTGAGGGCAGTCTGTCCCGGGATGAAGAGGAGTTCCGGTTCACTCAGGTTGAGTTTGAGGTGATGAGCAGCCGTCCAAGCAGAGATGATGCAGACATCCAGAGATGAGCGTCACAGCGTTGGTGTCGTCAGCAGAACAGTGGTCAGAGAATCCATGTGATGTGACTGCAGAGCCGAGTGATCTAGTGTTAGTGAACACAGAACCGGTCCTGATACTGAGCCTTGAGGGACACCAGTTTCCAGAAAGCAGGGTTTGGACAAGGAGCCGTCCAGCCGAGTGGAGAGGAGGATTTGATGGTCGATTGTGTCAAACGCAGAAGATAAGTTGAGGACTGACGAGTGGGACGAGGTTCTGGAGGCCCGTCTCAGTGGAGTGAGCGGTCCTGAACCTGACTGATTTGGGTCAAAGAGGTTGTTTTGTGAAAGACGGGAGGACAGTTGGTTGTAGACGGCACGTTCCAGGGTTTTAGAGAGGAATGAAAGAAGAGATGCAGGTCTGCAGGTTCAGATGTCAGCTGAGTCCAGGTGTGTTTCTGTAGGAGCGGCTTCACTGTGGCTGTGTGGAGCAGCTGATCAGAGAGGTGAGGAATGGAAGGATGTCGTGAGAGATGTTTGGGAGAAGAGAGGAGGGAATCAGGTCGCTTATCACTAACAACACACTGATGCTGTTTCCAGTGTGTGAGTGAAACCAAACGACACCACGCCTGAAGTTTCTCACCGCCAGCCTGATGTGACCTTCATCCGCCATGTTGTCAGCTGACGGCTGCTTCCTGTCACCCTGACCAGGAGATGCTAATGTTCCTCATGTAGACGAGAAGAGTTCAGTCTGTAAACCAGCCTGAGACACTCCAGCTCCAAAATGTTCAATACAAAATAAATACAACTACTTCAACATAGTACTGAAGTACTGCACAGAGAGGGAGACTGTGTGTGTGTGTGTGTGTGTGTGTGTGTGTGTGTGTGTGTGTGTGTGTGTGTGTGTGAGGACAGTTGTCGCAGCAGCTGCTCGTTGGTGATTTATTTAGAACTGAGTGTCAGTCGGCTGTGAACACACCTCCAGCCAGACCAGGACCCAGAGCAGGACACCACAGACCCGGACAGAGTCCTGGAGAGTTGTGGACCGTACAATAGTTCTGAAGAGTCGTGGACCTTGAGTTTCGCCTCTTCAGGCCAATTCCCCTGCAAACAGAGTGAAGACCAGGACAGACTGGGACCAGAACCAGTGGGCGGTAAGAGACAGACGAGATGTGATTGAAACAGAACAAATGTGAGAGCTTGGTGTCAGTCAGCCTGTACACCATCTGTGTAGGATCAAACTGTGAGAACCAATCAGAGCAGAGAACTGAGCTGAAGTCCACAAACAAACCGGACCGGACCGGCAGCGTCACGTCGCGACACTCAAGCTGCCGTCAGGAACATAAAGCCAGCTTCTGTTGTTTACACGCTGACAGGCGAGTTCAGCTGGAGAGGGACGATGAAAACTGTGTCAGTCAGTTAAACATGTCGTTGATTTAATGTGATCACAGTCAGAGCGCCTTCATCTGGGTTACCATGGTAACACACAGTCAGGCTAGCTTCAATGCTTACAGTTAGCTTCAATGCTAACTGCTGCCAAAAGCACCTGATCAGTAAACAACATGTGAATCACACCTGCTGGATTATTTGCTAGCCACGTTAGCAGCGTTGCTAACATCAGCCAGCTAACAGAACCAACATGAAGTCTGTAAACAGGTCTGAGTGTGTGTGTGTGTCTGTGTGAGTGTGTGTGTCTGTGTGTGTGTGTGTGAGTGTGTGAGTGTGTGTGTGAGTGTTTGGGGGGTATGAAGTCTAAATTTAAACCACAGTTGCCCCCCACAGTTACACACACACACACACACACACACACACACACACACACACACACACACACACACACAGGAGTAAAGGTCAGCTGACTGCAGTCAGACCTTCATTAAATGAACAGTTCTGCTTCTCTCTGTTTGATTCCACTGTGATCACATCTGGACCTGGTCAGTACCACACTGATGGACCAGTAACACAACTTCACCAGACTCCCTTGACAAATCTGCTAATTTGGGAGATGCTGAGTAGAGTAAAACTTTCTATCGTAGTGAAACTGTGTCTCTGACAGATTGTAACTCATTGTGTCCTTGTTGTAAATTCAGCATTAAATCTTTCAGCTGCAGTTGTTTGTCTCCTTGTAAAAAGTGTCAGTTTGTGGCAGCATGTCTGTACCAGCCTGTCTGCTTCTGTGTCTAAAGTGCTAAAGTCTTACCTGCCAACATTGATCAGCTGTTTGAACACACTGTTTACACTGATTTCACCATTTACACTCCATTTATGAAAGAAGAAACATGTTATTGATCTAAACATGTCACATGTTACAAAGACACTAAACAGGAACAATATAGGCTCCTTCTTTGTCCCCGTGGAGAAAGTCCCCAGACTCCCTTAACAAATGTGTCAGTTTAGTGAGTTGTTGAGTTGGAGACACTTTATAAACTCTGTGAAACTCTGTCTCTGACTCATTCTGCATTATTTGGACCTTCTTGTTAATTCAGCAAATGTTCTACATGAACTTCTTTCTGTCTTTGAGTAGAAACATGGAGACTGTTTGTCTCAGTGATGGACGGGTTTGTTTCATACAGAGCAGGAAGTGACATCACAGGTGTCACTCTGGTTAATGTAGCTGTGAGGTAACTGAGACATTAAAGGTGTCATAGAGACGTCTCCTCTTTTCACCCTATCATTTAATCTATTGACACCCCAGAGACCACCAGAGACCACCAGAGACCCTCAGAGGCCGTGAGGATCTCTGAGGGTCTCTGAAGGTCTCTGAGGGTCTCTGAAGGTCTCTGAGGGTCTCTGGTGGTCTCTGATGGTCTCTGGGGGTCTCTGAAGGTCTCTGAGGGTCTCTGAAGGTCTCTGAGGGTCTCTGGTGGTCTCTGAGGGTCTCTGAGGGCCTCTGGTGGTCTCTGATGGTCTCTGGGGGTCTCTGAAGGTCTCTGAGGGTCTCTGAAGGTCTCTGAGGGTCTCTGAGGGTCTCTGGGGGTCTCTGGGTCAGGTTTAGCTCCGGTCACTCCTGTTCGATCATTAATGAAAAATGTTTTGGTGAAAAATGAAAAATGTAACGAGTCAGTCTGTCAATCATCTGTAACCAATGATTGAACAGCAGCATATTAAGCCCCGCCCCCTCCGCCTGCTGCTGTTTGTTCTGCAGAAAAAAATCAAACAAACAGACGAGAGTCCATGTTACAACACACACACACACACACACACACACACACACACACAGCAGTGATTCTTCAGGTTGTTGTGAGCAGCGACTGTCTGCAGGTAGGATCAACTCTCATCAATATACTGATCATCAATATGTTCAGCTCTGTGTCTGATCAATAAATATCAACAGCATTGATCGACGTATAGAACGTATTGATCAGCTGTGTGTTTGTGTTGTTTGTCAGGATCATCGTGTCGTCGGACGGTTTCAGGATTCTGATTTATTTAAAGTTGTATAATGAGATCAAATGTTCTGCTGTGTGAGTGCAGAACCGGACTGACTGGACTCAGTGTGCCTCTGGATCTGGATACGGCTGATGTGTGTGTGTGTGTGTGTGTGTGTGTGTGTGTGTGTGTGTGTGTGTGTGTGTGTGTGTGTGTGTGTATTCACCTGCAGGTGTCTGATGGAAGAAGATTAAGGTGTGAGCAGGTAACACAGCAGGTGAGGACGTCAGTCAGCTCGTGTGTGTTATGATCAGCTGATCATCAGTCTGTTGGTTGTGACGCTCAGAATTCATCTGGATCTGTTGTCATAGCAACGAGTCCTGAAAGTCAATCCTGCAGCTGATGAGGAAGTTTTTCTGTGAAGGTCAAACAGGAAGTCACAGTCAGATACGTGTGTCTGAGTCTCTTAGAGACCCGCCTCCCTACAGCCTTCCGTTTGGTCAGCTGTCACAGGCCTGAGCAAGCACCGCCCACCACGTTTTTCCCCGATGTGTTTTTGTGGCCACGGCGGTGCTGGCGGGCGGCTGACTGTACGTCTCGATGGCTGATGTCTCGTCAGAACAGCTGAAGCATCGTGTGTCAGTGAAACCAGCTCAACATCTGAAGGTCCGACACAGAAACCCTGTTACAGCGAGTGACGAAGCTTCGCTGCGTTTAATTAGGTTGATGATGAGTTTTAAAGAGAACGATGACGTCATGGACACACTCATCATTAATGGACTGTAAGACACTCAGACCAGAGCAGACGATGATCAGATTCATTCATTCATACTCAGAAACACACACACAGACAGACAGACGGTCTTTCAGGGATCAATCAGAGCCTGTTGGTTCATAAAATAACTAAAACTGTCATGTCAGCCATGCTAACTGATACTACAGCAGCTATGCTAACTGATTCTACAGCAGCTATGCTAACTGATACTACAGCAGCTATGCTAACTGGTGCTACAGCAGCTATGCTAACTGATACTACAGCAGCTATGCTAACTGATACTACAGCAGCTATGCTAACTGGTGCTACAGCAGCTATGCTAACTGATGCTACAGCAGCTATGCTAACTGATACTACAGCAGCTATGCTAACTGATGCTACAGCAGCTATGCTAACTGGTGCTACAGCAGCTATGCTAACTGATGCTACAGCAGCTATGCTAACTGGTGCTACAGCAGCCATGCTAACTGATACTACAACAGCCATGCTAACTGATACTACAGCCGCTATGCTAACTGGTGCCACAGCCGCTATGCTAACTGGTGCACAGCAGCATGCTAACTGATACTACAACAGCATGCTAACTGATGGTGTAAAAATATTTACGTCCCTTCAGTAAGATTCTCAAATACTTGTACTTGACTTCATCGTCACGACAGAAACTCCCTCATTAATGTAATGACCAACTACATCAGCCTCAACTGAAATGTTAGCATGAACATTATACCTGCTAAACATTAGCATGTTTGCATGTTAACACACTAAGATGTGTTGCTGCTAGCATGACTATAGAACCAATGAACTGTCAGAGTCCCGTCGGCAGGTGATCCTGATTGAGCGATCCTCACTGTGAGGAGTTGAACAGACAGGTGACAGACAGGTGAATGTGACATCATCCCATCTCTGTGTCCAGGTGATCTCTGTGAACTCTGAACTCCTGATGGAGCTGCAGCACACCGCGTTACCACTCAGCTGGAAACGCTGCATCCAGCTGAGTCTGCTGCTCGTCCTGCTGAGTTTACCTGAAGGTACAGACACACCTGAGCATGAGGAGGCCAGAGGCTCACGTCTAGCCTGTAGCAGCAGGAAGTGGCTTTCAAAATAAACAGATTTTACAACACAAAAAGAAAAACTGTATGTTTGACATGTATGGTGTGATGACATCACGATAACGTGATCAGAGAGACATTCAGCTGACTCTTCCTCTGTAGGAACAGCTTCCTGTCGTATCCTGAGGTGTAACTCGGACTTTGTGGCTGCGACGTTGGACCTGAGTGGAGGAGGAGCAGGAGCTTCAGCAGGAGGAGGAGCAGGAGGAGGTGCGGCTCTCAGCAGGGAGGCGGTGAGCGCCGGTTACTGCAGCGCCCTGCGCTCCTACGCCATGTGCACCAAGCGGATGGCGCGGGCGTGTCGCGGTGACCTGGCCTACCACTCAGCTGTTCAGGGTATTGAG
>OZ023160.1:424608-437108 GCA_963678695.2 Diplodus puntazzo | reverse complement strand
AACTTGAATGTATTTTGAATGAAAAACTGGATAAAATCTGAAAACTAAACTGACGAATAAAAAACACTAAATCTTAAAGGTGCAGTACGTCAGTTCATAGGTCCAACACACAGCAGCTGACCACCAGAGAAGCTGCTAACTGCTGCTGACACGCTTTATACATTCATAACTGCAGCAGCTGTTAGCTTGTTAGCTCACTTAGCTGTGCAGCTATCAGGGGAGTGTTGGTGTTTATATTACTACCACATGATGAAGAGCTAGCTGGTTAGCATACTAGCTTCCGTAGAAATGTCTTCACATCTTTGACAGAATGTCATCGCTGTTAATGCTACAAATCTTCATGTTGCACCTTTAACTTTTAAACTTTTAACAATTAAAATAAACAGCTAAGATCTGGCTGCTAACATGCTAACAGATTAACTCACTATCTGATGTGCTCACTTTGTGCAATAAATCCTCTTCCTGTTGCAGTGCATTGTGGCTACCTGTTCTACCTGATTGTGGCTTTGTGGGCGGAGCTTGCAGCAGGTCGGGTGATACCAACAGACTCAGCAGCCTCTGACCGGCTGAACACCATCAAGAACCTGCAGAAGGCGCTGTGCGAGTACGACAGCGCCCTCCAGAAGGCGGTGAGACAGAGCACCAAACTCCAGTCAAAAAATCAGTATTTTTACAGATAGTTCAGGCGTCTGAGCGGCTTCATGTCGGAAGTCACAAGATGTCGTGTTTTATATTTGTGTCACAGACAGCTGAGTGGGCGGGGCCTGATCTGTAAATGATAACTGTCAGTTAGTGTTCCAACTGAAAAACGAGATAAAACATCGAACTTCACTGTTTTTATCATGTCACAACTTTTTTAACCAAATACGATTTAAATCAGTCAAATCAACAGTTTATAAATCCAGTTTTAATCCCCCAACAGGAGATCGTGGCGACCTTCCCGATGAGCGAGAAGGTTACCCTGGTCCAGCACTGCACCGAGACCCCGGCTCAGCCGACACAGGTACGCCTCACGCTGCACACCTGCACCATCTCACCTGACCTAGCCTGACCCTGCAGGCTGCTGTCTTCATCACACTGCACAAACCCTGCGCCTGAACACGAGTCAGTTCATCTCTCTGTGGGATTCTTCCAGGCAGAATCGTTTCACGACACTCAGATCTGTGACTTCCGTTCGCTGCTTCTGCTGCTCAGAATCTTGTCTTTTCTGAATGTGGTTTGGTGCAGAGTTCCGAGGTGGCGACACAACTGCTGAAGCATCAGAAGTGTGCGCAGCAGCTGCAGGCCGAAGCCAGCGAAGCTTTCTGTAACGCCTTCAACCTCAACAGAGACGTGCTGCTACACCTGGTGAGTCTCTGCGCTCTGATTGGATGATTTAAACAAAGTCTCCTGCATATCAGAGAGAAATGTTTCTGTTTTCTGATTGGATAGTTTCTCATTGTGTGTGTGTGTGTGTGTGTGTGGCAGGGCTCAGACTCTGGAGCTGATTGTCCATCTCCTCCTCCGACTCGTCCACCAGACCTCCACACAGCCATCAGACAAACCTTCCAGTGTGTTCAGTGCTGGAAGGAGCAGCTGCACACACTGCTGAGATAACACACACACACACACACACACACACACACACACACACACACACACACACACACACACACACACACATTTATTTGTTTATAAATACAATTAATATATTTATTATCTCTGATTAACCTCCATAAATCCTCTGAGAGGAAAACGTCTCTGCAGACAGCAGCTCAGCACGTGTCACACACAATAATAATACAGGTGACATCACAGCAGCACCCGAGTGACATCACAGCAGCACCCGAGTGACATCACAGCAGCACCCGAGTGACATCACAGCAGCACCTGAGTGACATCACAGCAGCACCTGCGTGACATCACAGCAGCACCCGCGTGACATCACAGCAGCATATTAATGAGGTTCCGATGGGTTCATGCTGTCGGGTCACAATCAGGCTTATATGTTGCTGTTTCCACATGAGGAACATGAGGACACATGAAGACACATGAGGACACATGAGGACACATGAGGACACATGAGAGGACACATGAGGACACATAAGGACACATGAGGACACATGAAGACACATGAGGACACATGAGGAGGACACATGAGGAGGACACATGAGGACACATGAGGACACATGAGGAGGACACATGAGGACACATAAGGACACATGAGGACACATGAGGACACATGAGGACACATGAGGACACATGAGGACACATGAAGACACATGAGGACACATGAGGAGGACACATGAGGACACATGAGGACACATGAGGAGGACACATGAGGACACATGAGGACACATGAGGAGACATGAGGAGACATGAGGAGACATGATGAACGTGGACATTCAGCTGTTTTTTGTCTTTGTAGAATAAAATCTGGACTTTTTAAATGAATGTATTTATATATTTATATGATATTTTATATATTCAGTAAAGTTTCTCTCCTTTTGTATTTATTAATATTATATTTGATTATTTCATTCTAACTGATGATTATTTATGATGTAGTTCTCTGCTTTTTATACAAACGGATGTTTTTATTAGTTTTTCATGTATTTTAATCTCAATGTTTCTCTTTGGAATAATAAAAAACATCTGAGTCAAACCTGTGTGAGCTTCCTCACACAAAACTGTACAGCTCTTATTTTGAAAGTCAGCTGATGCAGCCAATCAGGGACAGTGACATCATCATCACACATACAGGAAGCGTTTGTGTTAGTCAGCTCATGTGTCGTCTGTCTGAAGGCTCAAATCTCAGAAGCTTCATCATCTTCATCATCATCACTGACTTTTATGTGTTTTCATTATTATAGAAACTACATGCTTGTGTTTACATTGATGTACTGACCCTGAGACCGTCCCCCCTGTCCTGAGACCGTCCCCCCTGTCCTGCGACCGTCCCCCCTGTCCTGAGACCATCCCTCCTGTCCTGAGACCTTCCCCCTGTCCTGAGACCGTCCCCCCTGTCCTGAGACCGTCCCCCTGTCCTGCGACCATCCCTCCTGTCCTGAGACCGTCCCCCCTGTCCTGCAGACCGTCCCCCCTGTCCTGAGACCATCCCTCCTGTCCTGAGACCGTCCCCCCTGTCCTGAGACCGTCCCCCTGTCCTGAGACCGTCCCCCTGTCCTGGGACCGTCCCCTTGTCCTGGGACCACCCCTCCTGTCCTGAGACCGTCCCCCCTGTCCTGAGACCGTCCCCCTGTCCTGAGACCATCCCTCCTGTCCTGAGACCATCCCTCCTGTCCTGAGACCGTCCCCCCTGTCCTGAGACCGTCCCCCTGTCCTGGGACCATCCACCCTGTCCTGAGACCATCCCTCCTGTCCTGAGACCGTCCCCCCTGTCCTGAGACCATCCCTCCTGTCCTGAGACCGTCCCCCCTGTCCTGAGACCATCCCTCCTGTCCTGAGACCATCCCTCCTGTCCTGAGACCGTCCCCCCTGTCCTGAGACCGTCCCCCTGTCCTGAGACCATCCCCCTGTCCTGAGACCGTCCCCCTGTCCTGAGACCATCCCTCCTGTCCTGAGACCGTCCCCCTGTCCTGAGACCATCCCTCCTGTCCTGAGACCATCCCTCCTGTCCTGAGACCGTCCCCCCTGTCCTGGGACCATCCCTCCTGTCCTGAGACCATCCCTCCTGTCCTGAGACCGTCCTCCCTGTCCTGAGACCATCCCTCCTGTCCTGAGACCATCCCTCCTGTCCTGAGACCGTCCCCTCTGTCCTGGGACCATCCCTCCTGTCCTGAGACCATCCCTCCTGTCCTGAGACCGTCCCCCTGTCCTGAGACCATCCCTCCTGTCCTGAGACCATCCCTCCTGTCCTGACACCGTCCCCCCTGTCCTGGGACCATCCCTCCTGTCCTGAGACCATCCCTCCTGTCCTGAGACCGTCCCCCTGTCCTGAGACCATCCCTCCTGTCCTGAGACCATCCCTCCTGTCCTGACACCGTCCCCCCTGTCCTGAGACCATCCCTCCTGTCCTGAGACCGTCCCCCCTGTCCTGAGACCGATCCACTGCTTCTCGGCCGCGGGAGCTTCACTGACCTGTGTCATGATTTAGTTTTTAGTCCAGTTATTTGGTGCAGTACAGTAGAGGGCGCTCAAAGAACACAAAGCTGAACAGAACTTTGCTGTTCGTAGATGTAATGTGTGTGAAGTCCAGTCCAGTGTCAGAGTGAAACCAAACATCAGAACAAGTTGACACATGAAACAAAAACTGAGAGACACTGACCCAACACAGAAACACTCGACATGAAGCTTTAATGCTCCATTCAGCACCAGTCAGCTGGCTGGTGCTGAATGGAGCATTAAAGAGAACACCTGTGAGACACGCAGTCTGCTCAGAGCCGGGCCCAAACAGCACCAGAGGCCCAAACAGCACCAGAGGCCCAAACAGCACCAGAGAACTAAACAGCACCAGAGAACCAAACAGCACCAGAGAACTAAACAGCACCAGAGAACCAAACAGCACCAGAGAACTAAACAGCACCAGAGGCCCAAACAGCACCAGAGAACTAAACAGCATCAGGGGCCCAAACAGCACCAGAGAACTAAACAGCACCAGAGAACCAAACAGCACCAGAGAACTAAACAGCACCAGAGAACTAAACAGCACCGGAGAACCAAACAGCACCAGAGGCCCAAACAGCACCAGAGAACTAAACAGCACCAGAGAACTAAACAGCATCAGGGGCCCAAACAGCACCAGAAAACTAAACAGCACCAGAGAACTAAACAGCACCAGAGAACCAAACAGCACCAGAGGCCCAAACAGCACCAGAGAACTAAACAGCATCAGAGAACTAAACAGCACCAGAGAACCAAACAGCACCAGAGAACTAAACAGCACCAGAGAACTAAACAGCACCGGAGAACCAAACAGCACCAGAGGCCCAAACAGCACCAGAGAACTAAACAGCACCAGAGAACTAAACAGCATCAGGGGCCCAAACAGCACCAGAGGCCCAAACAGCACCAGAGAACTAAACAGCACCAGAGGCCCAAACAGCACCAGAGGCCCAAACAGCACCAGAGAACTAAACAGCACCAGAGAGCCAAACAGCATCAGGGGCCCAAACAGCACCAGAGAACTAAACAGCATCAGGGGCCCAAACAGCACCAGAGAACCAAACAGCACCAGAGAACTAAACAGCACCAGAGGCCCAAACAGCACCAGAGAACTAAACAGCACCAGAGAACTAAACAGCACCAGAGAGCCAAACAGCACCAGAGAACTAAACAGCATCAGGGGCCCAAACAGCACCAGAGAACCAAACAGCATCAGAGAACTAAACAGCATCAGGGGCCCAAACAGCACCAGAGAACTAAACAGCATCAGGGGCCCAAACAGCACCAGAGGCCCAAACAGCACCAGAGAACTAAACAGCACCAGAGGCCCAAACAGCACCAGAGGCCCAAACAGCACCAGAGAACTAAACAGCACCAGAGAGCCAAACAGCATCAGGGGCCCAAACAGCACCAGAGAACCAAACAGCATCAGGGGCCCAAACAGCACCAGAGGCCCAAACAGCACCAGAGAACTAAACAGCACCAGAGGCCCAAACAGCACCAGAGAACTAAACAGCACCAGAGAACTAAACAGCACCAGAGAGCCAAACAGCACCAGAGAACTAAACAGCATCAGAGGCCCAAACAGCACCAGAGAACTAAACAGCATCAGGGGCCCAAACAGCACCAGAGAACCAAACAGCATCAGAGAACTAAACAGCATCAGGGGCCCAAACAGCACCAGAGAACCAAACAGCATCAGGGGCCCAAACAGCACCAGAGAACTAAACAGCACCAGAGAACCAAACAGCACCAGAGAACTAAACAGCACCAGGGGCCCAAACAGCACCAGAGAACTAAACAGCACCAGAGAACAAAACAGCACCAGAGAACTAAACAGCATCAGGGGCCCAAACAGCACCAGAGAACCAAACAGCACCAGAGAACTAAACAGCATCAGAGGCCCAAACAGCACCAGAGACTAAACAGCATCAGGGGCCCAAACAGCACCAGAGAACCAAACAGCACCAGAGAACTAAACAGCACCAGAGGCCCAAACAGCATCAGGGCCCAAACAGCACCAGAGGCCCAAACAGCACCAGAGAACTAAACAGCACCAGAGAACCAAACAGCACCAGGGCCCAAACAGCACCAGGGGCCCAAACAGCACCAGAGAACCAAACAGCATCAGGGGCCCAAACAGCACCAGAGAACTAAACAGCACCAGAGAACCAAACAGCACCAGAGAACTAAACAGCACCAGGGGCCCAAACAGCACCAGAGGCCCAAACAGCACCAGAGAACTAAACAGCACCAGAGGCCCAAACAGCACCAGAGAACTAAACAGCACCAGAGAACTAAACAGCACCAGAGAACTAAACAGCACCAGAGGCCCAACAGCACCAGAGGCCCAACAGCACCAGAGGCCCAGGTGGAGATTGAACTCACAACCTCCTGCATCCCATCTTTGGTCTGTTCAGCTTCACACTGTGTTCAGAATAAAGTTCTGGATCTGTGACTGAGGTGTGTTCAGTGGGAGCAGCTGAGCAGCAGAACTTAAAGCCCGTCAGACACTTTGTCTGCAGCTCTGATCAGAACTTTGTGTTCGGGTCTCTGAGGACATTTTCATGTGTTGGTCCTCTGTGTTTGGTTCCGTGTCAGACGGACTCTGAGTGTTCTGCTGCAGAGACAAAGTTAGAAGTGTAACAGCTGTTGTGTGTGTGTGTGAAACAGAAACCCACAAAAAACCTTAAAAACTTCAAATTGCATCTAAAACTTGCGTCCGCTCGCTCGCGTCGTGAACTTTGCACCGTGGATCTAGATCAGGACCTGGATCAGGACCTGGATCAGGATCTGGATCAGGATCTGGATCAGGATCTGGATCAGGATCTGGAGGAGACAGTGAAGGTGAGTCCGGTGGAGTTAGCTAGTGTTAGCTAGCAAGACTGGTTTCATTATTAACTTTATTTCCGTCCGTCTGTCGTGTTTCAGTGAGACTGCTGTGTACCTGCCGTCTCTCCTCTCCGCCTCCTTCCTCGTTACCTGGCACCTGCTGCTGGACTCAAAGCCCGTGTGGCTCCACCCACAGTCTCTCCCTGCAGCCAGGACCAGCAGCATCGTCTCCAGACACACACACATTTTGTTTTCCCTTTGTTGTTTTTGGTTACAATAAACATAGTTTTCTTACATCTAACCTTTGTTTGAGTAATACAAGTTGTTTCCCTCGAGCCGTAACAGAGACAAACATGTTGAAGTCTTCAAACATTAAACTTTGCTCCACATTTTCACTTCAGATGTTTTGTTAAAAGTTTTGTTTCTCAGCTCCTCCACCTTTGCTTGATTGAATAAATATACGCTTTTTTTACCCTGTTGAAGACGGCAAATAACTCATAAAACATAAAACATAAATAATGGTCAAAACCAAGAAACTGAGGCCTGGGGCGCCCCCGCTGCCCTGGAGGACGTCTGCAGTGAGCTGCGGACTGAGACTAAACCTCAGAGACCTGGAGGGCGGTCAAGAAGGCAAAACATCTAAGTCATGAGTTTGCCCGAGAAGACTGAGAAAGGCTCGCCGACGGCATTTGTGTCGGAGTTTCTGCCTAAACTCCTGGGAGAATAAAAGTGGGTGGAGCTCACCAGATCGGCTCATCTTAGATCTGCACCGTCATCACCGAGTGTTCAGGTACCAGTCAGGAACGCTACCCTAACCCTAATGGTAGATGTGGGGAGAGAAACGCTTCCATCCGTCTGGCTGCTGTTGTGCTCCTTTTATTTTAATATTTATTTTACGTATTTGATGTATCATTTATTTTATTATTTTATTTATTATTTATGTAATTTATTTTTTAATTTATCATTTATTTAATGTGGTATTTATTTTATTATTTTATTAATCATTTATTTTATTATTTTTTTAATTGTTTTTATCACTTATTTTATTTATTATTATTTTACTTTATATTTATTTATCATTTATTGTATTTATCATTTATTTTATTTATTATTATTTTACTTTATATTTATTTATCATTTATTGTATTTATCATTTTATTTATTATTATTTTACTTTATATTTATTTATCATTTATTGTATTTATCATTTATTTTATTTATTATTATTTTACTTTTTTTTTGTTTATCATTTATTGTATTTATCATTTATTTTATTATTTTTTTTATCATTTATTTTATTATTTTTTAAATTGTATTTATCATTTATTTTATTTATCATTTATTTTATTTATTATTATTTTACTTTATTTTTATTTATCATTTATTTTATTTATTATTATTTTACTTTATTTTTATTTATCATTTATTTTATTTATTATTATTTTACTTTATTTTTATTTATCATTTATTTTATTTATTATTGTTTTACTTTATTTTTATTTATCATTTATTTTATTTATTATTAGTTTGTGTTCTCCTCGTCCCGTCATGTGACAGGAGATGTTCATTCTGTCCTCTGTAAAAGAAAAAGTTATAAATAAAATATGTTAAAATAAATAAATCAAACATCTTCAGAGTCTTTTCTCCTTAAAAACATTATTATTATGTGGATTCATAATTTCAGAATGTTTGTCGGGTCCAACATGATGGTTCTGTTTGTGTCAGAGTCCTGACAGTCAGCCAATAGAATAACAGTGTTTGAACCACGTGGTGTTTTACTGCATCAACAGCCCTCATCTGTTCTGTTTGTCAAGCGTCCCCTGGTCCTGGTCCTGGTCCTGGTCCTGGTCCTGGTCCTGGTCCTGGTGCTGTCTGTCCCAGCTCTTGGAGGTTTGCACCCTTTTGGTCTTTGTAATGTTTGAATCTTTGTTCTCCTGAGTGTTTGTGTTTTTTTATATTTTGGTTGAGTTTTTTATCGACAGAACAGCTGAAGAGACGACAGAAACCAGGATGAGAGGACCTGACTCGACCCGGGGCCGGGACTCGACCCGGGGCCGGGACTCGACCCGGGGCCGGGACTCGACCCGGGGCCGGTCCTCGACCCGGGGCCGGGACTCGACCCGGGGCTGGGACTCGACCCGGGGCCGGGACTCGACCCGGGGCCGGTCCTCGACCTGGGGCCGGGACTCGACCCGGGGCCGGGACTCGACCCGGGGCCAGGACTCGACCCACCAGCTGAGCTAAGGATTTTAGGATGTTAGGATTTTCATTTCCTTGCATGTCCTGTATCGGGTCGGGTCAGATTCATTAACACATCGATCGTTCCTCGCGATGACGAACACACTGAAAACTGACACTGAGGGAATATTTCAATAATCAGATGATTTTATTTCATGATACTGAACATGTTCATTGGTTCTGCCTGGAAACGGTCTGCAGATCATGAATGGACCCGTCAGCAGCTCGTCTGTCCATCACATGGTTCTTTATTCTTCACGTCAGCTGATCGATTCAGTGTTTATTATTTTATGTTTCATATTGAAACTTTTCATCACAATCACAGATTTTATTACAGGTTTGATTTTGAAGATGAAGTCCAGAACCCTGAGGTCCGGTTCTGTTTGCAGCCTCAGGCGCCAGAGAAGCTATCTGTAATTCTGGTTGTCGTGGTGATATGGTGGGTGGGCGGAGTCTACCAATCCATCATCATGATCGACATAACCGTAGTTCTGCTCTGCATAGTCATCCTCGGGGGCGTGGTCCGGGTCCACCAGAGACCGGGTTCTTTTCAAAGCAGCTTTCCTGCCAAAGGCTCGGTACAGAGTCACCGTGACGCCAAACTGAAGCAGCTGCACACAGACAGGTGAGAGACAGGTGAGAGACAGGTGAGAGACAGGTGAGACACCTGGAGCTGAAGAGAGGCTGCTGAGCACCTGACAGCCCATAATATGCAGCAGGACGGTCCTAGCTGTTCTGACCTGAATTAATATGAGACCCACGTCCATACCCACGATGGTCAGAGCGTTCTCCTGTAGCCAATCACTGAGCTCCTCCCCACAGCCCTGCAGCACACACACAAACACACACACACACACACACACACACACACACACACACACACACACACACATCGTGTTCAGATCTCAGGATATTTGATGTTTATATGTCAGTTTTTATGTTTGTGTCTGTATGTGTGTTTATGTGTGTGTGTGTGTGTGTGTGTGTGTGTGTGTGTGTGGACCTGTCACAGAACCTGCTGATACGAGTTGTTCCCTCGCCCGTACTGCGGGTCAGGGAGGGTCGGCAGGTCGGAGCACCAGCTGGAGTTGAAGCCGGGCTGAACCGATCTGAAACAGGAACAAGGAAGAACGTCTGGACTACTCAGGTTCAGACTGCCGATGTAAGAGTTCATCAGCCAATCAGAAGGGCCAATTCTGCCACAGCACCTGCCCTGTCAGCAGAGAACCAATCAGTCACTATCAAGATCCGTCCATACGGGTTCATCGGGAACAGAACCACCTGTGGACACTCACATGGGTCTGTATGTCGTCCATCAGCCGGTCCGTCCTGTGGCCACGCCCGTACTGAATGATGATGTCATCAACTGTGCCATTCAGACTCTGTCCAATCTGATCGTCACAAACACACACATTACACACAACTGACAACCACTGCAACAACACGCCACGACATCATCACATAATGACCTCACAGCCGGATGTTGTCTCGCTTGATGCTTT
Organism: Diplodus puntazzo; assembly: GCA_963678695.2. Lineage (NCBI taxonomy): Eukaryota > Metazoa > Chordata > Actinopteri > Spariformes > Sparidae > Diplodus > Diplodus puntazzo. Next base: position 426,432 of record OZ023160.1, on the reverse strand, counting down.
CTCACCTTTCTCACCTGTCTCTGACTTCCGTGCCCTCCAAAATAAAAGCCTCACCTTGTCTCTGTTGATGAGCAGCAGCAGAGTGACGAACAGCTGACCCAGGACCAGGACGATGAGGAAGCCCAGGAACTGAGGAGGTGGAGCAGAGTTCAGTTCTCAGCCTCATTAAACTAACGACTCTGAAGGAGACGCCATGTTTGATGATGTGAACGAGCCTCACTTCCTGTCAGTGATCAGAGAACTGGGGTTACTTCTCAGGTTACGGCTGACACTCACCACCAGCAGCAGGAGTCGGTTCTGTCCACTTGCTCCGGCACAGCCAATGAGACTGACCAGCACCACCACTCCTCCAATCAGGAGCAGCCCCGCCCCCACGGTGCGCAGCTCATCTACACACACACACACACACACACAGACACACACATCAACATTACTGACTTTAGCATGCAGCTACCTATCTCAGTGCAGTTAGCTCTAAGCTAACCAGTCAGATGTAATGCTAATGCATAACTAGCTGTAGGGTCAAGCTAACTGTTTGAGGTGCTTTCACCTGATTGGTTCAGTGACCTCAGGTGTATTGGCTCGTTAACCACCAGAGACAGAGGCTGTCAGTCTCAGGTGGTCTCACACCGGTTCCAGGTGAACTCGAGTGGTTTGTTTGTTTGTTTGTTTGTTTGTGGTGTGAAACAGACGGAACAATCACAGGGCTGCGTTTGTGTCTAACAGTTTCCCCCCACTCCCAGTGTTTATGCTAAGCTAGGCTAACCACATCCTGGATCATCAGTAAAAATTGTACTGTTCCTTTAACTGCAGCCATTACCTGAGGACAAAAAGGTCAGGGGGGTCCCTTTGTCAAACAGGATCCAGACTGCACAGCCCGCCACACTCAGGCCCAGAACCTGCAGGCAGAGGTCAAAGGTCGGGTCAGAGATCAGTGTCTGTTGGACACACACTTCACTTCTTATCGTCTTCAGTCTTTTGTTTCGTTCGGCTCTTTCAGACAATTGTGACATCAGCTGTTGTCTCACTGTGACTGAGGACGAGCATCACCGTGAAATGTGTGTTTCACTGAGACGGTTTTCTCTTTAGACTTCTGACTTCACTAGTTTCTGAACTTTGTGGTGACGTTCTGGTTTCTGCAGGACGGAAGTGAAAGTTTCCTCACCAGGAAGACGGAGTTAAACACATGAGAGACGAACTGCAGCAGCTGAATCTTCACGTCCAACTTCATCTCTCCTCGCTCAGGTCCAGCTTCAGGTCCAGCTTCAGGTCCAGCTTCAGGTCCCTGTGTGTATGACTTCTGGTTCTGTTTAGCGGGTTCTTCAGTCGTGTTCCCCAGCAGAATGTTTCAGCTCCTGTCTCGGCTGCAACAACAGATCAGAGTTCATTTCCTTATTGTCTCTAAACATTAACCTGATCTGACCGTCTCCATGGAAACACACACACACACACACACACACACACACACACACACACACACACACACACACACACACAATGTGCATGGTCAGAGATCAGCTCGTGTGTCTGCACTTTTATTAACATTTGGTGTCGTTGTTTTTTACTTTCAAATTATATAAAACAAGAACAACACGTGTGTGTGTGTGTGTGTGTGTGTGGGTGTGTGTGTGTGTGTGTGTGTGTGTGTATGGGGCAGGCTTGAGGAGCGTCCACCATTACTCTCCTGCCTGTCAGGTCGCACTCGGGGATCGACACTTTTTGCCTGGCATGACGGCGACGCGCAGGAGATGCAGCAGCAACGTGAGTTGTTCAAAAACCTTCTTTTTCATAAACTCTGTGTACACAAACAATGTTCTCACTGCT
>OZ023160.1:404608-419608 GCA_963678695.2 Diplodus puntazzo | reverse complement strand
GATCAGTTTCTCTGTGCGTCTCGGTCTGAACAGACGACGACTCCGAGCCAAACGTGTGTCAGACGAGCTGACGGCGAGCATTCGCTCAGTCTCATCTCACTTTTAGAATGACACTTTTTATAATGAAAAAACGTTTTGTTTTCTAAGAGTTTCCTCAGGAGGAATTGTTTATTAATAATTATAGATTAGTGAACTTAACTCATCACATCATTAATACAGGTGCAGCTTTTTAACGACTTTCTACACTGAAGTAAAAATGTTACGACTCAACATGAAGTCCTGATTTGGGTTTTTTGGTTGTTTCCTGTTTTATTTTGGTAAATATCTGTTTTCCTTTCCACTTCCTGCCTGTGTCTGATGTCCTGCTCACCTGTGGTTCTCACCTGTGGTTCTCACCTGTTGTCCACCACTGAGCCGTTTCCTGTGTTGCCATCCTGCTGCAGGTTTCTGGTTCGTCCTCAGTTTTCGTATTTTCTCTTTAGTTTTATCTTCATACTTTTCTTTAACGTCTTTTGTTGCTTTCTTTTTGGATTTTGGACTTTTCTAAGAGAGGTCACCTTCACAGTCTGACCTCTGACCTCTTTATTCCTAAAGTGTTTCCAGCATGTTTCTCCGTCTGCGGCCCTGAAACACTCAAACTGACTTTTATTGGCGGTTTTAAAACCGCCCTGAACGTCCTGAACGCAGCCTCGTCCTCAACAACACAGGAAGTAGATCAAGTTACCAGAATCCCTGAGGTCCAATCATGGTTTGTTACTGTGTGTGTGTGTGTGTGTGTGTGTGTGTGTGTGTGTGTGTGTGTGTCTGTGTGTATGTTTGTGTGTGTTTGTGTGTGAGTGAGTGAATGAATACAATAGGAGGATCAACTAAAATGAAACTCAGGTATTAAAACTGTTTGATATGAAGTTATTCTGCAACTGATGACATCACAGCTGATGACATCACAGCTCGACCCGGTCTGACAGGACCGAGCCTGAAACCTCAGCTGATGGCAGATGGACTTTTATCAATCATCTACATGTGTACTCGAGTACACAAATGTACTTAGTTACTTTGCATCAGTCAGCGGTCGCGGCTGATCTATGAAACATGAAACACAGAAGACAAATTCACCAAAACATTAAAATGTTTCTTAAAATGTGTTTAATTTTTCAAAAAGCAGGAAATGAGTCAAATCTGCAGATTTGTAAAGGGAGTTTTGTATGTTGTGTTTGGCCTAGCTTAGTACAATCACTGGAATCAGATAGAACTGTTAGCCTAGCTTAGCACAAACACTAGAATCAGAGCGAACTGTTAGCCTAGCTTAGCACAAACACTAGAATCAGAGCGAACTGTTAGCCTAGCTTAGCACAAACACTAGAATCAGAGAGAACTGTTAGCCTAGCTTAGCACAAACACTAGAATCAGAGCGAACTGTTAGCCTAGCTTAGCACAAACACTAGAATCAGAGCGAACTGTTAGCCTAGCTTAGCACAAACACTAGAATCAGAGAGAACTGTTAGCCTAGCTTAGCACAAACACTAGAATCAGAGGGAAGTGTTAGCCTAGCTTAGCACAAACACTAGAATCAGAGGGAAGTGTTAGCCTAGCTTAGCACAAACACTAGAATCAGAGGGAAGTGTTAGCCTAGCTTAGCACAAACACTAGAATCAGAGGGAAGTGTTAGCCTAGCTTAGCACAAATACTAGAATCAGAGGGAAGTGTTAGCCATCACTGAGTCTGATGTTGTTTCAGGTTCGATGGCAGAAAGTCATGAAGAAGAGACGACCACTGCGTTCTACGAGTACTCAGTAGAGACGACACCCGACTACGACTACAACGCCACCTTCGACTATTACTTCGGTCAGAGCAGCCGCGTCATGTAGCATCAGCACCGAGTGCAGCTGAGTTGTTGTCAGTATGTGAGGTTCTGACCTGAGTGTTTGTGTCCTGTAGTGACCGGGATCAACGAGGCTGAAGACGCGACTGAGATCAACGAGGCTGCAGTCAAGAACCAGGTGAGAGAAGTTTATCTTTAACGATATGAGTGAACGTGTCATGTGACCTCACATTGAGCGGCAGGAACAGAATCAGATGTTATTAAAATAAGTAAAATGATAAAGATTAAAACATGATGACGTTTGTGTGAAGACGTGTTGACGCAGCAAAACAAAAGGAGAAGCAGCTCGGCGACCTTCGACCTCATCATGAATAGACCTCTGGGCTCAACAAAGTGACATCATCGGTCTGTCCCGACACAGTCCTGCGGTCTGATTGGTCCGTCTGGTCACGGTGCATCAGAGAACATTCACTGTCCCGAACAGAACAAAGTCAGAAGTGTCTGAACGTCTGTCTCCTTCTGTGACTCACTGAGAAACATCCTCTGTGAACACTGACGCTTTGTTTCACACACATCCAGTGTGAACATGAACGCAGCTTCGTCTCTACGGAGTCATATTAGGAACAAAAACAACTCAACCAAAACTGTTGACCTCAGGTTTGTTTTCGTGGTCCACAGAACTGTTCTGTTGTTCAGCAGAACGCTGCGACTCTGTTTCACTGTGAAGCTCCAGAACTGTTCAACACAGAGGACATGATGAGTTTATGTGAACTGTCCCTTTAATGCTTCTTGTTCTGATCTCTGTCCGACCCCTCTTAGGCTGCAGGGGTTGGTCCATTGGGCTCGGTGCTCCTGCTTGGACTGGCTGTCCATCAGATCTGGACCTGATGGGGGGCGGAGCCAAAGACCACCTGCAGAAAGGTGAGAGCAAATCATGAACACTTAATTCATGTAGCTCCTCCTACTGCAGTAACGCACAACCTGTGGCCACGCCTCTAATCTGTGTGTGTGTGTGTGTGTGTGTGTGTGCGCGCGTGTGACAGGGCATCCTGCTCGGAGAAAGGTCGTCGCTTCGTTCAGCTCTGTGACTGTCAGCCGGGCTCCAAGCGTAACTTCTTCTTCCTCAGGTGTTTGTGATCTTCATCACACCTGATTACATCATCATCATCATCATCATCATCCCTCAGAGTTTTAAAGGAACATTTCACTCAAACATCAACCTCACTCATCATCTCTACGCTGGTGAAAGTCGGGTTCAGTTACAGAGCGCTGCGACTGAACAACTGAAGTGAACAGACATTATTTAACCCTTTATTACCTGATGCTAACACCGTTAGCTCTGCAGGGCTACTTGATGCTACCACCGTTAGCTCGGCAGGGCTACCTGATGCTAACACCGTTAGCTTGGCAGTCTTCATGTTGATAAAGGTGTAAATCTGGTCTGAGATCAGTTAGTGATGTGTTCTCTGCTGCAGACTGATCACAGCAGACGAGCTGATGGAGACTTCTGATGTTTAAATCACGTCTCAGCTGCTTCAGTTGTTCAGCAGAACACTGCAACTCTGTTTTACTGTGAAGCTCCAGAACTGTTCTGTGGACTCCGACACTTCACTGGCACTGAGGTTGTATTTTTGGAACAGTTCCTTTAAATCCATTGAGTCTCTTCATAATGAAGCTGCAGAGGCAGAAACATTTCCCATGTTTTATTTTTCTAATAAAATCTGTTGAATTCATTTTGAACTCTGGTTTTTATTCTTCTTCAGGTTCAGTGAACTTTGAAGCAGATTTGTCTGAGACGTGTGATCGTTCATTATTTCACTTGTTGATCATTTAGTTTGTCTCACTGGACTCAGAGTGCTGGAGGACGACCGACCATCAGGAAGTTGTGACGGTCATCAGAGGAGACATGGAGCCATGTCCAGTGTGCCCGGCCCAGCCCGGCCCGGCACGGCCTGCACCAAGAGACATTTTAATGAGTTATGCGCTGACAAGTTCTTTCATTTAGATGCGCATTCGTGTCCACCATAAAAGAAATTGAGCTCGGCTCAGTTCAGGATGTGCCTGATGTCGCCACGACTATTAAACTGTTTCTGACTCTACCTGTAACTGTCACAAGCGCCAAAAGCTCCTTCTCAAAACTGAAACTAATGAAGACATATCTGAGAAGCAGCACGGCACCTGAGAGGCTGACGGGCCGCCATGCTGAGTACTGACAGTCTGGACCTGAGGAGGTGGGATGGGATTCTGCTCATCGATGTGCCAAAAATATCAAAGCATGTAAACTCGCCGGCAAGCCTGTGAGAACACATGTTGTCCTGTGAACGTTAATCACAACTGACAGTTTATTGATCTGTTTAAGTGATTTGAAATAAAAATAGTTTGGCTGTAAGGGAAAAGCTTGTTTTGTCCTCACAGTACAGTTGTGTAACAGTCTGAGTGGCTTTTTACAGCAGGCCTACCTGCGGTTATGAAATCCTGCATTCTGAGACAAAGAGTAAAGAGGAGGAGTCGGAGTCACAGACAGCTGCTGCATCACTAATGATGTGTGTGTTTATGTGGAGCAGCAGTCGCAGTTTCACACATAAAATAATGTGATTAACAGTGTTTTATCTAGCAAGTGTTGGTCAGTAAATGTACCAGTTACAATTCTGTCCCACCAGTCTTGACATCAGCAGGGAAGTGAGATCCAGGTGGTCTGTCAGACGCATTTTAATGCCTGTGAACAGACGAGCTGAGAGCTGTCCACTAGGACGGCAGCAGGACGCAGTGAGGACGGCAGGAGGACGCAGTGAAGATGGCAGGAGGACGCAGTGAGGACGGCAGGAGGACGCAGTGAAGACGGCAGGAGGACACAGTGAGGACGGCAGGAGGACGCAGTGAGGACGGCAGGAGGACGCAGTGAAGACGGCAGGAGGACACAGTGAGGACGGCAGCAGGACGCAGTGAAGACGGCAGCAGGACGCAGTGAGGACGGCAGCAGGACGCAGTGAGGACGGCAGGAGGACGCAGTGAGGACGGCAGCAGGACACAGTGAGGACGGCAGCAGGACGCAGAGAAAACGGCAGGAAGACACAGTGAGGACGGCAGGAGGACGCAGTGAAGACGGCAGGAGGACACGGGCACTCAGCAGATAACGTCTTTTATTGAAATATATTTGAAATGTTTGGAACAAAATGGAGCCTCAGGAACACAAACAGACGACTGAAACAAGAGGTCAGTGAAGGACACACGGCTCAGAGACGACAACAGAAAACTACAACATGTTTGATCAAACCAACAACTTCACCTGAGACACAAACTAAAGTCACATCTGTGCTACCTGACAGCACCAACCAATCACAGTCCCCCTCACTCCATCAGTCCCACAGCAGGTCCGTCTGTCCCGCCATCGACATGTACTCATCCAGCTGGGCGTCCAGGCGGCTCTTACTCAGGGACATGTAGTCGTCCAGCTGAGCGTCCAGCTGCTTCTTCGTTGGTACGTCAGCTTTACTCCAGACACGCCCCCTGGAGGCAGCAGCCCCGCCCCTCTGCAGGTGCACACCGAGCCGTGTTCGTCCTGCAGGACAAACAGGAAGATAACAGGAAACAAACAGGAAACAAACAGGAAGATAACAGGAAACAAACAGGAAGATAACAGGAAACAAACAGGAAGATAACAGGAAATAAAGAGGAAACAAACAAGAAGATAACAGGAAACAAAGAGGAAACAAACAAGAAGATAACAGGAAACAAAGAGGAAACAAACAAGAAGATAACAGGAAACAAAGAGGAAACAAACAAGAAGATAACAGGAAACAAAGAGGAAACAAACAAGAAGATAACAGGAAACAAAGAGGAAACAAACAAGAAGATAACAGGAAACAAAGAGGAAACAAGCAAGAAGATAACAGTTAACGGTTTTCATCTAAACAAACTCTGATTGGATGTTGGATGAGTGAAAGTGATCTGATTGGTTCGTGTTTCCATCAGGTGTTCCAGATTATTCAAACAGCTCTACAGGTGAGTGTGAGGTCCCTCATCAGCTGTCTGAGCGTATTAACTAGGGCTGGAATCTCCTTGTCGACTGGTCGATTTATTGGTCGATACGTTCTGGCTCGACCAAAATTCTGATTGGTTGATTTTTGGCGTGTTAATTACATGCTGCTATGGCAGTGCGTAAACACGCAGCGGGTCCTCTCCATCCCAACGCTGCGTGTCCTGCATATGGCATATTTGACTTCATCAGGAGGAAAGTACCAAGTGCTTATAGGGGTGTTTTCAGAGCACCGCTGTTTCACAGGTAACAGTGTGTCTTCAGAACATCCCCCTTGTTTTCACTATTTTGGATTAGCCCAACCCACTACAGACATTAATTAAACAGACAACAGATTGAAGAACGTTAAAGGCCTCAGTCCGGTGAATTGTTAAATATTTATTTATTTTTAAGCGTTTAAGCGTTAAAGACATCAGCAGTGTGGCAGTATTTTATAAAAATAGACAATGGAAAAGTCGAATGCAAAGTTTGCAAACAACAGTTTTTATATCACAGCTCGACTACAAACATGGCATATCACCTAAAAGCGGTAAGCTGACTTGTCTGCATTAGGTTGCTCCGTCCGTTTTAAGTATATGAGCATATCAGAATTGGCATATTTCAATGTTTTAGTCTAATAATCATTTTATAACTGCAGGCGCACCCGCCCGTAACGGCAGCATCCCCTCTTTACGCCCAGCCCACGCTTGATGTTAGGCCTCCTCTGTCATCCAGACGAAGAAATGATATCACAGAAGGAACTGTCAATTTTATTGCTCAGAATATGAGGCCCATTGGTGTTCTGGAGGGCCAAGGTTTAAAGAACTTTTTAAGACGAAAAGTTTTGGAACCTGGATATACAGTGCCGGCAGGCTAGACAATCATGCATGCACTAACTGCAAAATACCAGGGCCTCAAAGAGAAAGTTTTCGAGTTAATACCACACAGCGAGGCGCTGAGCTGACCACGGATATGTGGACGAGTCCTATATGACAGTGACGGCCCATTTCATTGATGGAGAATGGAAAGCACAGAGTCTTGTGCTTGAGACTAAACAAATAGAAGAGGCACACACAGGAAGAGACATCGCTGTGCCACTATCTGAAGTTGCTGATGCCTTTGGAATTCCAGAAGCAAAGAGAGTCTGTTGTATGTGACAACGCAGCTAATATGACTAAAGGAGTCACATGAATGGTCAGAGACGCAGGGCGTCAGGTGCGCCGGGCACACTTTGCAGCTCTGTATTAACGCTGCGCTCAAACATGCGCCAATTTGTCGCGCCATGGCTGCAGCACGTCATCTGGTGGGACATTTCAAAAAGGGGCACAAGGCAAAAACTGGGCTAAAACAGAAGCAGGAGCAGCAAAATGTCCCTCAGCATGAACTTATTCAGGAGGCGTCTACGCGTTGGAACTCAACATTTTCAATGTTGGAGCGACTGCTGGAGCAACGCTGGCCCATTACCACAGTGCTGTCTGACCCGGACTTTACCACGAAGAGCGGCAGCAGCACACCGGACCTTACTACAGCATACTGGACCTCACTACAGCACAATGGACCTCACTACAGCACACCGGACCTTACTACAGCACACTGGACCTTACTACAGCACACCGGACCTTACTACAGCACACCGGACCTTACTACAGCACACTGGACCTTACTACAGCACACTGGACCTTACTACAGTACACTGGACCTTACTACAGCACACTGGACCTTACTACAGTACACTGGACCTTACTATAGCACACCGGACCTCACTACAGCACACCGGACCTTACTACAGCACACTGGACCTTACTACAGTACACTGGACCTTACTATAGCACACTGGACCTTACTATAGCACACCGGACCTTACTACAGCACACTGGACCTTACTACAGTACACTGGACCTTACTATAGCACACCGGACCTCACTACAGCACACCGGACCTCACTACAGCACACTGGACCTTACTACAGCACACTGGACCTTACTATAGCACACTGGACCTCACTACGGCACACTGGACCTCACTACGGCACACTGGACCTCACTACGGCACACTGGACCTCACTACAGCACACCGGACCTCACTACAGCACACCGGACCTTACTACAGCACACCGGACCTTACTACAGCACACTGGACCTTACTACAGTACACTGGACCTTACTATAGCACACCGGACCTCACTACAGCACACACTACAGCACACTGGACCTCACTACGGCACACTGGACCTCACTACGGCACACTGGACCTCACTACGGCACACTGGACCTTACTACAGCACACTGGACCTCACTACAGCACACCGGACCTTACTACAGCACACCGGACCTTACTACAGCACACTGGACCTCACTACAGCACACCGGACCTTACTACAGCACACCGGACCTTACTACAGCACACTGGACCTTACTACAGCACACTGGACCTTACTACAGCACACTGGGATGAGGTAGAGGACATTAAAAATGTGCTGAAACCTGTGATAACCCTGACGGAGCTGCTGTCTGAAGAGGACAATAACATTTTATAATTTTGCACATTTATTTGAGATCCTTGTGGATTTGAGCATTTGATTTACTTTATTTTTTTTTGTTCTGAGTCAGCCTACCTTGTTATTGTAATGCACTTTATTTCGTTTCAGTTTAGAATTTGGCTAAATATGGTTCCGTTTTATTATTGTGCACATTTATTTCTAGTATTACTTATTGGATTTGGGCCGTTTGTTTGTAGTCTGTTTGTTTTGTTTTATTTTTCAGTTATGCACATTTTCGCATTTCGTTTCTGCACTGGTCTTGATCTGATTTGTTTATTTAATATTATTTTTTCTTAAAGTGGACTTGCCTTTTGTGTTTAAGAGTCAAAGTTTTGGGTTAATAGTTCTTGTCTCAGCTGAGCTCCTGTGTTCAGACACGCACAGAGCGAGATGATCGTGTCTGTCAATTATTAGAACATGACAAAAACAATTGTCTAAATATTCCTCAACAGTTCTCGTGCTGATATCACTAGTTGACAGAGTATATTTTCGGAAATCATGGGCTCTGATGCTGCGCAGATGCACATGATGCAAAACGCTGTCAGAGCCGACAGACTCCAGTGTGTTTATCAATTCATTCATTTTAATTAATTAATTTCAGTGCAAAATAAAAGGGTGAAAAACGATTTAATCTAAAGCAAACTTTTAACTTTAATTAACAAATTAAGCAGAAGGCTACAGAGAGCCCCCCCCTCCAATCAGTCGATTTTTAGTCGAAATGTCTTGGCTGCGGTCGACCGAGGATTTCTTTGGTTGATTACAGCCCGAGTTTTAACTGCTCAGCTGTTACATCACACCTGGACAACAACTCACCTGCAGTCCCGTTCTTCAGGAGGCGACGCTGCCCGAGATCACTGCACAGGTTCCCTCGTCCTGTAGAGGAAACACACAGGTAGAGGTCTGACTACAGGTCCAGGTGTAACTACAGGTCCAGGTCTGACTACAGGTCCAGGTGTAACTACAGGTCCAGGTCTGACTACAGGTCCAGGTGTAACTACAGGTCCAGGTGTAACTACAGGTCCAGGTCTGACTACAGGTCCAGGTGTAACTACAGGTCCAGGTGTAACTACAGGTCCAGGTCTGACTACAGGTCCAGGTCTGACTACAGGTCCAGGTGTAACTACAGGTCCAGGTGTAACTACAGGTCCAGGTCTGACTACAGGTCCAGGTCTGACTACAGGTCCAGGTGTAACTACAGGTCCAGGTCTTACTACAGGTCCAGGTGTATAACAGTATGTTATATGCTTACTGAGATGATAAACTTTAGCACCTGGTGTCTCCATCAGGTGTGTGATGTCACACTGTCTGATTGGGCTCTGCTGAGGTTTCAGGTGAGCTACTCACTCCTGCAGCTGGAGCAGAACCTTGCTCTCCATCTGTATTTGTTCCTGAAGCTCCAGAAGCCTCGAGGTCCGGAGGCCGAGTGGCAGCGAGTCACCTTCTGCCAGCCCAATCGGGTCCACACGCTCCTCCTCTTCACGCGCTGCTTCATCCTCACAGACGGGTCGCGAATCTGTATCGGGTCACAGGGTTCACCGGGTCAGTGTGGACTGAGCTGCTGCTCCTCATTGGTCCACAGCTCAGTGACTCACCTGCAGGTCGGGCAGCAGCGACGCCTCTCCCTTCAGCAGCAGGACCAGCGGCGTTGACCCCGTCCCCTGCTGCAGCTGGACGGGGTCAAAGGTCACCGTCCTGGGCTGGGTCAGCTGGTCCACCAGCACCTGAGAGAAGCTGCAGCCGGACGACACAGAGATCAGTTCTCTTAGAATTCAACATCTAGTTGGAATCAGCTGAGATGATAAAGTGGTCCGATCATCAGTCGAGATGACTCACAGCACGGCAGAAACACTGATCGATCGATCGATCCGGATTAATGATGCTGATGAAATGTGTGACTCACCGCTCGTTAAGAGAAAGTGTGGAGGAACCTCTGAGGTATAAGGGGCCCGGTTCTGATGGACCCATCAGTCTGCTGCTCGTCTGACTCATTCTGCTCAACACAACACAGGTTAGAGAAACACAGCTGAGACGAACCGTTCACCTGCGGGCTGATTACCACACACACACGCGCACACACACACACACACACACACACAGCAGTTAACTTTCGCGCCGATCACGCCACGTTACAATCTGCAGAAATCACGTTGAAGTGGACTCGTGGTTCTTCTGTGCGCTTCAAATCAGAGCCGAATCAGAACAACGAGCACAAAGAATCACGACTTTCAAACTTGAGTCTGTGCGACTTTTCATTGAGTCTCCAGCCCAGAAACATGAACGTTTCACGGGATGTTAAACGGGATTCGCCGCTGTTGTCTCGACATGACGTCAGGAGCGCAACACGCTCTGATTTTACAGCTAGCACTAGCTTTAGCTTGTGACGGCCAGGTTTCGGTAGTAGTCAACAGCTGCTGAAGGGGAACTCCACATGTGAGGTCGCAGTTTACCTTTGCTGTGAAGCAGACACCTGCGACCTTCCGCGGGCTCAGGTGAGCTCAGTAGCTAACTGACCGCGATGCTAATCAGCTAGCTGCCGTTGTGTTGGGTTGATGTCACGCAGCTCGGTTCCTCTGCGATGTTTCCAGGTGTTTCTTTTCATTTAACTGTTCAAACAACGTCCCGAATCAACGTCACAACTTTAATGTGTAAATAAACTGTAGTTAGTGAGCCTCAATCTGCTGGGAGCTGCAGCACTAACGCATGCGACCTTAAACAGACTAATGTTAGCTAACTTTGCAACATCTCCCATAATTCTTGTGACGTCACTATCACCGGTCACTCACCTCATGACCCACCTGTCACTCACTTGAACCTCACAGTTCAGACTGAAAGAGATGAATTCAGGGAAAAGACTGAAAACGTTTTTTAAATCCACTCTTATTATGATGCACTGAGCAGCAGCAGCTAGCAGCAGCAGCTAGCAGCAGCAGCTAGCGGCCAGGTGTATATTTCCTGTGAGGGACAGCTGTTCATGTCTTCTACTGAAGTAACTACACTGTGATAATACTGTTACTTCTGTGAGAGTGCAGTTTTATCAGGGAGGTAAAACATAAAGCTTGTTATAATCACATCATTGAATATAAACTATTTTAAGTACAAGTAAAAAGTAAAAAAAAAAGTGCTCCATTGTTAATTTATCTTCATAGATTTAAAAATTAAAACTGTTAATAGTTTTCATGATGTGATAAAGACCTCAAGTTAGAGAAGTTAGTGTCAGGTTGGATGGTGAAGTTAGTGTGCGGTTGGATGGTGAAGTTAGTGTGCGGTTGGATGGTGAAGTTAGTGTCAGGTTGGATGGTGAAGTCTGTCTCAGGTTGGATGGTGAAGTCTGTCTCAGGTTGGATGGTGAAGTCTGTCTCAGGTTGGATGATGAACATCAGTAAATTACAGTCTGACTGAAACACACGTCAGGCTGTTTAACGTCAGGTGACTCTAAGATGCCGAGTCGTATTGACTTGTTTTGTTGATCCTGTGGTGATCAGGACCTCTTTATATTGGATTCAGAGCTCCTGAGATTAAATAGATGAAATAGATTCCAAGTCATGTGACTCATGACACAGAACCTTATGAGAAGAACTTAGATAGATAGATAGATAGATAGATAGATAGATAGATAGATAGATAGATAGATAGATAGATAGATAGATGGTTAACTTTATTAATCCCTGAGGGGAAATTCGGTCATCACAGCAGCAGGTATATTCAGTACAAATACAATAAAAAAATAAAAAATAACAAACAACGTTCCTAACAATAGAATACCATATACAATAAACTGCTTAGTATTTATGAGATAGAATACAATAAATATACTGAGATAGAAATGAAATGTTGAGGTAAGTGGAACATAAGCTGCAGGTTTATGTACAGACGTGTTTCACCTTCAGACATGAGCAGAACCTGCTGAACAGAACCTGCTGAACAGAACCTGCTGACCCAACATGAATCCTGACAGAAATGATGATTTGTCATGAAAATATTCAGAATAACTCGAAGAATAAAAAGCATCACATCGAGTGAAGACACATGACGCGGTGTGACGCTCTTCACCACCAGGTGGCGCCAAAGTCTGTCTACAATGACGACATGTCAATCACCTGGTTACCGGGACAACCACACACACAAGCCCCATTCACAGGGGATCAGGATCAGAATTTCCTCATCATCAATTACAAAGCTCTCAATAATCTTGTCAAGTGTCTTTGAGTTTTATTGAAAGTGCTGATAAATAAAATGTAATATTATTATTATAATTATGAGTAATATTATTGTTATTATTGTTATTATTATTATTATTATTATAACTGTAGAGCTTCAACAATGCAAAGATTTTTAAAAAAAACTTATATTTAATGCCAAAGAGATACACTTATTTTCATGTATTGTTTTTATGTTGAAAGGCAGCAACACACCAACAATGAAAGATTTAGGGAAAAATACAGTAAACCTCAGATTACAAATGTGATTTTATACATCCAAACTCATGAGAATTGTTAAACTGAAGAATGGTTCAAAAGTTTTTTCCTCTATAAAATGAAGTCTGTTTAACATGTATTCCAAAAATATTATTATGATAACCTGAGCACGGCTTAAATATTGAATCTGTCTATAATAACCAGATCCTGACATGTAGCTGTGAAGTGTGACATCTGTGGGAATAAAAAGCACCAGTGTTGTTTTTATAAATAGTGATTTTTGATCATCTAAGTACTAATAATAACAATCATGATTCAAAATTAACAAAGACTGCAGATCAAGATAAGAAACTGCAGCAGCAGTGAGCTGCTTTCTGTTCTGTTAGCAGTAAAGTGATAAACTCAAGGACAGAACATTAGGGAAGTTGCAGAAGGCTACTTTTATAAATATGCACCATATATAGTTTATTATTATCATTATTATTAGAAGTAGTAGTACTACTATTTTTCTGCATATTCTTGACTTTGAACGGGAGCAGTAGTTTCATATATTATATATATATTAAGTTAAATTAGATTAACCAAGTTGACAGTGTGGTAGACAGGTGTCACATTTACATGTCAGGATCTGGTTATTATAGACACAGATTCAATATTTAAGCGTAATTTATCATCATTTATCATCTTTATCAACACTGTGATCAACACTGTGATCAATTCTGTGATCAATTCTGTGATCAATTCTGTGATCAACACTGTGATCAACACTGATCAACACTGTGATCAATACTGTGATCAATACTGTGATCAACACTGATCAACACTGTGATCAATTCTGTGATCAACACTGTGATCAACACTGTGATCAACACTGTGATCAGTAACACGTGTCAGGAACCGTCTGCTCACATATTAAACATAAACTAGATATTGATAAGTGTGACGTCACAGTCTTCCACTTCTGTTTTGTTGCACTGTACAAACACAAGAATGTTCTGGTTCTGAAAGAGAGATGTGAAATAAATAAATAAACCGAAATAAAAGACAGAACCAAGACCGTCCTTCATCTGTGACAGAGACCCGAACCCTCACCGTCACCACCGACCCGAACCCTACCCTTCAGAATAAAAGCCTAACTTCAAACTACTGAAAGCAGAGTCCCTCATGGGGTGGACCGGACTCATGGGGGTGGACCGGACTCATGTGGTGGACCGGACTCATGAGGGACTCTGCTGGTTGTATGTTCTGGCTGATGACGGGGTTCTTCAGTCTGCTGCTGGATGTTCTGCTCTTATTTTGGTAAGTGTTGAAGTGGCCTGACTTCCTGTTATGTCTGGGTAGTATGACACACACCACCCGTGTGTGTGTGTGTGTGTGTGTGTGTGTGTGTGTGTGTGTGTGCGTGCGTGTGTGTGTGTGTGCAGACAGTCTGGATCACACGGCGGACACACACACACACACACACTCACACACACACACACACACTCACAGACAGCCGGTCTCACCGTCACAGGCAGCAGATCACAGCCGAGCGGAGAGCTCCGAGTCCCGGTGAGTGAAACTGAGACAACCCGCTGAGAGTCTGACAACTGTTGATGCTCCAGAGAGTCTGTCTGTGTGTCTGTCTGTCTGTCTGTGTCTGTCTGTCAGTAACAGCCTGTCTGTCTGTCTGTCTGTCTGCCTGTCTGTCAGTAACAGCCTGTCTGTCTGTGTCGGCCTGTCTGTCTGTCAGCAACAGCCTGCCTGTCTGTCTGTCTGTCTGTCTGTCTGTCATTCTGTCAGTAACAGCCTGTCTGTCTGTCTGTCTGTGTGTCTGTCTGTCTGTCTGTCTATCTGTCTGTCAGTAACAGCCTGTCTGTCTGTCTGTCTGTCTGTCTGTCTGTCTGTCTGTCTGTCTGTCAGTAACAGCCTGTCTGTCTGTCTGTGTGTCTGTCTGTCTGTCTGTCAGTAACAGCCTGTCTGTCTGTCTGTCTGTCTGTCAGTAACAGCCTGTCTGTCTGTCTGTCTGTCTGTCTGTCTGTCTGTCAGTAACAGCCTGTCTGTCTGTCTGTCTGTCTGTCTGTCTGTCTGTCTGTCTGTCTGTCAGCAACAGCCTGTCTGTCTGTCTGTCTGTCTGTCTGTCAGTAACAGCCTGTCTGTCTGTCTGTCTGTCTGTCAGTAACAGCTTGTCTGTCTGTCTGTCTGTGTGTCTGTCTGTGTGTCTGTCTGTCTG
>OZ023160.1:377115-402115 GCA_963678695.2 Diplodus puntazzo | reverse complement strand
ACGACTGAAGACGTCTCTGTCCGGCTCCCCCACAGTCTCCTGGTGACCCATCTCATGGACCCGCAGAACCTCCTGAAGTCTCACCTCTCAAGATGTGACTCCTCAGACTTCTTATTCTCTAGAACTCATTAAACCTCATCCAGAATCCTCCTGTGGTTCTGCCCCTGAACCGTGTCCTTTTTAAATCCCTCCAGTTCCTCCTGAAGCTCTATGAGAAACATTTAACTGGGTCTAACACCCCCAGAACCACAAAGCCGACCTGAACAGGATCCTCCGTGATAATCCTAAATACGACCTCTTTGAGTCCCCTGGAACCTCCTCCACTACCTCCAGAACATATTCAAGTTCATCTGGAGGATTCTGAAGAACCCTTTGAATCACTGGATCATCTGTTATCCTGCTAAACCACCTGAAACACAAGCAGCGTCTCCTCGGTCTCTGCAGCTGTTTGGTTGTGTCCGCTTGTTGTTGTAGCAGCTACACTGCAAAAAAAGCCCTCCTGGAAATAAGCCAAATATTCTTACATTTGGTCAAATGTTCTTGTTTTGAGCAAAAAAATCTGCCAATGGGGTAAGCAAATTTTGCTAAGCTAGAATTCTTAAAACTAGCCCATGAGTCTAAGACAATAATGTCTTGAAATAAGAAAAAACAGGCCAAAATGTAGTAAAGTTTGCTTATTACAAGCCAAGAAACAACATTATTTAAGAAATATGAACTTCAAATAAGTTATCTGCTTTCATTATTGAACTAATTTCAAGATTTTCTTACTTAATTCCAGAATTTACACCTTAATTAGGGTTTTCAGTTAGTAAAAAAAGCTTACAATGTGACTTAAAACAGATAATTTTCTTTCTTGTTGCAGCTGACTTTAAGAATTTATGCCTGAACTCCAAGAAAAAATAGCAAAAAAAGCTTAGAATGAGGCACAACTTCTAAGACAATCATACAAAAACAAGCACATTTGTCTTAAAGAAAAAGCACAAGAAGCACTGTTGTTTTGCTTTATTAATATAAATGCACGTTTGTGCTATATCAAATGGGTACTGTATAACCCTGCCACTGCTAAGGGGCAATATTGCAGTTATTCTCAACAGTAATAAAAGTATAACATTCTGGCTGTCAGTGTCAAAAAATAAAAAAAATTTCCAGCTGCATGAATGAATATAAAAATCAAGAACATTCATGCTGGTTTGCAGTTGCCAAGAAAAAGAACACAACAGTTACATTAACATTTAACAACCTTTTCCTTCATTAAACAAGAGACCAGAAGAAAAAAAAAAAGATGGACCTGGAGAGGAAGGCTCACCCAATGAACGACTTCCACTCAGCTAGGGCTTTTTTATATGAGGGGGTTGAATCTTGTTCATGGATGGCATCAAGGAGAATCTCAGTTTGCAACACAGACAGCAGTGTGGAAATGCACTTTGGGTAGGTGAGGTGGAGGGCATAATAATATGCCATGAGATATAGCAGTCCCTCATGAAGGTCCTTTCTGTCGAATGTGGTCACTGGTGTGCTTCCAACAGCAATCATGCAGTTGTCTTCAGAGACGAGCAGAAATGGAGAAGACAGAGGTCTCTGGCGCAGGAAACAATCTGGGTCTTCAGAAGTCTACAAGACCAAAGACAGTGAAAAAGATTAGACTGCAAAAATAAATAAAATTAAAAAAGAATTAAACTTGAGATTCAAAAAAAAAACACCTACAAAAAACTACAATATACAGCATAAAATGCAGCCTTACCGCAAGGACATGGAAAACAGCCTCGCTGCTGGTGCCAAGCTTCTTAGGAGGTGCAGTGCTGGATGTGAAGAGCAGTGGCAGAGCTCTGAAGACAGCTGTGGCATGCTCCACTGTTTAGACAGAATATTAACAAGACAGGATGTCATCATCAATAACTGTTTCTAATCTGATCTGAAAAATATAAACTTAACAGATCAATGTACTGTCACCATACCTCCATTCAAAGTTTTTGGAGGCTTCATAGCTTTCTTCATTACAGCATAAAACTGCACCTTTGAGTAGAAGCTTTCCCATCTTTCTTTCATCTCAGAGATGTATCGGGCATTGGATGGCTGAAGAATTCTCCGCAGTTCATCCAGAACCTAAAAATACCATTGAAATGCAGAATGGAAATTTATTGAAACCAAACACTGTCTGTTACTAGTTCTGGTCTTTCATTAGGGATAGCCATTCAAGTACTATAAGTGCTAATGTCTAAGAAATTGGAAAATCATGTCAAAATGCCCCAAAATGTACAATGGGACAGAAAGAAGAAAATTGAAGACCGGGCCAACCATAACTTACATGATCCACTTCTCTGAAACACGGATAAGCCTCAAGTACTTTTGATGGTCTGTCGTGCTCCTTTAATGCATGTGAGTCAATGAAGCGCCTTCTTGACTCAAACTCCAGGTCGAGCAGTTGGATCACTGCAGCTTTGTTTGGCTTCTTGGACTTGTAGATTTCTTGGAGAGTCCTGTAATGTCTTGCCTGGGTTTTCTGGCTGTCGAAAAACTCAACTGAACCAGCTGAAAGTATAAGCAGAAGTGAAGGTATTACGATTAGAATCAGTTTTAGTTTTATTTTCAAGCAGCTTTTCAAATATTTGCTTTGGTATGTTGGCGCTCAACAATAAAAAATACTGCCAGCCAATTATTTAAAATTATGACACAAGTCGATGATGTGTAAAATATGGGGGCAAATCATAGATTCACAAATTAACAAGTTGGGACAGTTGTAAGGAACTCGACGAGTACCAGATTTAATCATTCATGTGTGTAACCTGTCACAACATTGCATGGACTAAAAACATACCTTGAGAGACATTAAAGCAGTTATGTTGACTTTCGTGACATGTTCCAAAAAGTTTCCTCTACCCCAAGCCCACTAATATATAGTGTATTAAATCAATACATACATGCTTCATCACTGCTATCCTGGTTTTCCACTGGGGTGCTGGCTCTGGCATGTGAAAGTATAATAGTTGATGCACTGGAATCTCCATCATAGTCACTTGTTGCAACATCCGTATCCCCATCCTGCCGACTCTTTTTGGAAGGAGGACCTTTTGCTTTCTTTGGACTTTTGACATTTGAAAGTCTCTTCATGAGCTTTTTAGCAACATGCTCCTACCGGGTATAGAGAGTTAATGTTAAAAGATGATTAGAAACCCAAGCTTACACCCTAAACATCAAACAAAGAGTAGTAGTAACCAAAGGCTACATAGCACTCACGAACCTTTCCTTCAATCATCGGGTAGTACTCAACCAATCGCTTCGCCATGGCATTGACCTCATGTTTGCTGGGGTATCTGGTGTCCTCAGTGGCCCTTGCTATTGAGATCATATTTGTCATTGTGTTTCTTATGAGTCGGCAGAAGAGTTCCTTGGATAAGGGCTCAACACACTCTTTCCCCAGCCGTTTATGCTCAAAGTAGGAGCGTCGTGCTTGATCAAGTTCACTGTCTGTGAAGACTATGTATTCTGGATTGGACATAGGCACAAACTTCGAAGTGTTGGGCTCCTCAAGATCATTGCTTCTAGTGGTTGTTGGTGGCTTCTCAGTTGTCTCCTCCTAAAATACAATGACATTGAACATTGATGCTTTAAAAGAAATTGCAAAATAACATAAAACAGAATAGAGTTAAATTACAAATCCTGTACATTTAAGATGTGTGTATATATTTATATTTGTTTGAAGACAAAATACAAAAAAAATCTGGTTTAATCCTCATAGGCATCTGCTAAAAATAAAAATGTTAAAAAGAAAGATATTTTTACCAAATCATACTACTTAATACTAATTTTGTTACACTGAAATACAAAATGGATTACTTTGTTATCTTGATTCACCACAAGCCATAGAGCCCGACGCCTGAGGAAATTTTCAGGACCTGGAAACAGATCTTTGATGTCATCTCGGGAAAGTGATGGCAATAAGTCCTCTCCAATATTTGCCTCTGCAACAGAGAAATTTAAAATTATCACTAGGTTAATTCAACCCTGTACAAAATAAATTAGGATACACTGCAGACTAGCTTAGAATTCTGACATTTAACTTCTTCTATTACATGCACATATGTTGTACCCTCAAAAAGTGTTTTGCCCCTAAAATGGGGGAGATTGTGACAAGAAAAGATGAATAAAACACACAAATTCCTCTGTGTTTGTATTAGGTAAAACACTCCCCAGAAATCTGTAGTGTAGCGGCGCACCGTCAGCGGGGGGTTATATGTAGTAAGCTTTTACAAGCTTACTACATATAACTGCAGCTTAAGTTATATGAAACAGGTTACTTACATTGACTGCAACTAAGGTTAAGTTAATGACAAACATATTTTTTTATTTATTGTATATATATTTTATTAGTCCCAAAGGAAAATTCATTTGTCAGTTAATAAGCTCATCTACCATTTACAGTATTATTATATAGTCTGATGGAAGTTGGTATGAATGATAAACCACCTGTGTTTCATGTATTTTGGTATTTCATCAGATAAATTAACTCATTTAGATGAAAAATTGCTTTAAGCATTTTATAGAAACTACTGCCATATAATACTAATGAAAAGTGCCTCACATGCTGATGCTTGCTAACCACAAGTGTCTTCATTAGCTGCATTCGTATTAGCCTAGCCAGCAGGCTCGCGCACTAATGCGCGGTGCTAACCGCTAATGTTAGCATTAGCCGCAATGGCCTAGCCGGCAAGCTTGCGCGCTTACGCGCGGCGCTAACGCAATTAGCGTGTGTTTGCTAGCATTAACAGCTAGCGCACACTCATTAGCATCAACTGCTGGCAGTAGATGGCGCCTGTTATCAAAAAGGCTAAAACATTCATATATTTTTAATAGACACGACGTAACATCAAGTTTTTAACCTCACAGACAAGACAGCAGAGTGTATAAATATAGTAACATACCTCTTAGTGTGTTAGTCGTAAATTCGTCCAGTTTGTCCATAGTTTGTTCTTTTGTTCGCTGCAGGTCTCTTTTTTTTTTTTTTCTAACGGTCGGTTGTGTAGCCCTCTCTCAGTGCACACGCAGCCCACTGGATCATACTATCTCTCTAGAAAGGCGGGGGAGACGGACAGGGTGGACTGTAAATTTTGCATTTCCCCATAATATATTTAAATACTTAAGACTGATTAATTAAAACATAAATCATATTTATCTACGTGTGTGTATTCTGTAGTACATTTTTATTCATGTTTCATTCATGTTTTATGCCGTTATAAGGCACTGAATTATGAGAAGAAGCACCCATAGCCCCTAATGGACAAAACCATGTAATCTTGGCTCATGCGTAAAAGCGGGGTGCCTCAAAGAGCCGGGTAATTTAGCAAAGGCTAGAACAAAAAAATGATTTGGCGCTGCGTTATCTGTCTTGTTTTTGTGGGTCTGACCCTCAAATCTTTGCTCAGTCATATTAATGCTGCGCACAGCCGTAGTCCAGATTTTCGTGTCGTCTGTGGAATCGATGGTTGTGTCAAAGAGTATCGAGTTTACAACTCACTTTGGTATCACATTCGAAGAAGCCACGCTGAACACCTTGACAATGGAGGCAGCAGCAGATCGCGGAGAGCAAGGACATCAATTCCAAGAAGGTAAGGCTGCAACTTATTTTTTTATTTTTTTTTTTAATCGTGTAATGAACTCGGTATTAAATTAATAGAAGGTTATCATACATAAGTGAAAAATACATGAGGGTTAAATTGTTGTCAATTACCAGAATGTGTCTACTGATTTACCTTGCTGTCAGACGGACTTTTTCCCTGAGGAAACTTAAGTCATATCACTTGTTAATTCACTTTCTCCCTTGCATCAGACTCCATTGACAAAAACAGCCATTTTACCTCACAGCACATAGAGGTTGCTGGTCTACTGCTGCCTTGATGTGTAAGTTTAATTTTGTTATTTTGAGATTTTGTTAGTTCACTTCAGTCACACAAGCAGTAGACTAACAACTCTCATGTGCTGTGAGGTAAAATTGCTGTTTTGTCAATGGAATTGGGTTGATGCGCCAGGCTAACCACTAATGTTAGCATTAGCCGCATTTTCATTAGCCTGACCAGCAAGCAACATGTTGAGTCAGCATCGGCAAAGGCCGTTGGTGAAAGAAATCGCTCTGATAGGTTGTTCGGCTAGTGTTTCAGTGCGCGAGAAGAAAGCGGACATGACTAAACTAAACAAACGACAGCAAGGATGTTCAGGCTACATAAAAAGGCTAACACAGAAAGCTACTATAGGTGATCTCGAGGAGGAACAAGCAATATAACTTAAGTTTCCTCACAGAAAAGCCTGTGTGATGGCAAGGCGCAACAGTAAACATATTCCTAACATAGCATACACTTAAATTGACATTGATTGTATTGTATTAGGTTTGCGTGTCAGTTGCACAGGCTGTTTTGACTGGTACACAGACCCAGTGTTGTAAAATTACAAGATAGACATAAGAGGCTCCACATCAAATCTGATGAATGTATTTTGCATCATCAAAATATCTACATTTACTAAGAATTGTAATGAATAGGCAATACAGGGTTATTTTCTGACTTGGCACTTGGAATTTCTGAATAGGCAATACAGGGTTATTTTCTGCCTTGGCACTTGGAATTTCTGAATAGGCAATACAGGGTTATTTCTGACTTGAATCTTGACAAATCCAGTACAATAAAATAAGGATGTTATGTTAGATTAAAAGGTTATTTTTAAGGTTAATGTTGGTCTGATCCTTATTGCAGTTCTACAAAAAGGGAACCCATACCAGCTGCAGACAGAAGCACCAGCAACTTGTGGGCATACAGGCCAGCTGCTTCAATGGTGGAGAGCAGAGGCCAACCGCTGAATGATGCAGCAGTGGACATCGGAGTGCAGTCAGTGGAAGATGCAACAAAGGAGACGAGCGCAGTGCAACCTCGTCAGGAAGATGTTGGTCGAGAGCATTTTGGTGCTTTTGATGATGTGTCCTTGTACTCTGGCTTTGACGGTGGCCTCCATAGGTCACCGAGGCACGCTTTGTTGTCCAAGATTATTGAGGATACTCCGAACATCCCTGTGGCTTGTCCAAATAAAGTTACAGACTGCTCCACATCTTACCAATCTAAGGCAAGTCTACCAGTTGTGTTCTTCAACACACAGGAACATGCAATTACTTTAATTTACACTGATATCCCTACATTTATGTTTTTGTTTTTTTGTTTTTCCAAAGGATGACTCCAGCCATGATGCTCTGACCAGACAAGCAAATGCCATTATGCTGACTGCAAGAGAAAAACACCAGCTTTCACAGGTATGTCTTTGCATGCAAGATTGTTCTTGTTATTTTGACATATGGCTGTATGTATCGGATTTACTAAATCTGATCATAGAAATGTTTGCATTTGCATTATGTCATAAAGTGTTGCACCCATTCAGTGCTCATTCTGAAAGTTTTCCCTGATTGGAGCCTGCATGGACACGAGGGCCACATTTATTGCTCATATCCCTTGTGTTTTACTATTTGTATGCCCCCAGGTTCTTATCTAGATTTTTAAATGTTATATCCCCCTCCCCTCATTCAGATGTTAAATAGGGATCCTCATGTGTTCATTATTTAGTTCATCATATTATTATCAACCCTAATAAAATATTGGAATTAGTCTCTGGCTCTATAGGGCGCACACTACACAATAATAATTTTTCTTTTTAAATACTGTGGTGTAATTTGTTGTTTCTGGTCTGTTTTTCAGAGTGGTGTGAATGATGTCCTGGCAGGAATGCAGCACTACCAGGCCCTATTGGTGACAAATCTGAGAAGTCAACTTCAAAAAGTCTTTCAGGAACATCAAGGAAGTGAACTTGAAAAAGAGGCTCTGGCAATATTTGACCAAATTGAAGATCCATTTGCCTCTGTTTCAACAACATACAGGCAGGACAATGTGATTAAGGAGACTTTCAATTTTGTGGAGTCAGAAGAGGTTTCTGTCGGGTATAAAGCATGCATGGTGAAAAAAGGGAGAAAAAGAGTCCTTGCCACAATGCCAAAATTGTTTCACTATATACCACTTATCAGAAGCTTGGAACAGTTATTGTCCCATCCAAAACTTTTGGCAATGATAGATGAGCCACGGGGATACAGCAGTACATATTTGTATGACATCATAGATGGAGAACTCATGAAGTCACACCCTTTGTTTTCTGTCCAACCATCTGCTTTACAGATAATCCTTTACTCTGATGAAATTGAAATTTGCAATCCACTTGGATCTCATGCCTCCAAAAATAAGTTGCTAATGGTTTATTATACACTTGGAAACATTAATCCTAAATATAGATCAAAACTAGCTGCCATTCGCCTACTTGCCATTGCGAAAAAGAGTGAGCTCTCTGAATGTGGTGTTGATGGAATCTTAGGAAGGTTGCATGAGGACTTGGTAAGACTGTATGATGGGGTTAAAATTCATACTGGAAATGGTGAACGTGAAATATTCGGAGCATTAGTTTCGATATGTGGAGACACCTTGGCTCAGCATGAGCTCTGTGGATTCAAAGAGGGTGTTGGTTTTGCTTTTAGTAAATGCCGACATTGTGAATGTTCATTTGAGGACATGCAAATACATTTTGATGAGGTTAACTTTGAGGACAGGACAATAGAGAGACATCTCCGGCAGTGTAGTGACATTGAGAAGGCGAGCACAGAATATCTCAGAAACAAGTTAAAGACAACATATGGTATCAATAGAAGAAGCAAACTCCTAGATTTCCCAGCCTTTAACTTGATCAAACAAACACCACAAGATGTGATGCATATAATTCTTGAAGGGATTGCTCCATTAGAAATAAAGTGTGTGATGAAACAATTAATTCTTTTGGGACAACTAGACTTGGATGTCTTCAATACTGCATTAACTGGATACCCCTACTCTCCACTTGATATTAGAGATAAACCAAGCCCTGTATCTTACAGCACATTAGCTTCCAGTGATAATAAGTTGAGGCAGTCCTCAGGGCAAATGATTGTTCTGCTAAAGATTCTGCCATTCCTGATCGACACAGTTAAAGGTACTGAGTACTATGCAATGATTCTTGAACTTATAGAGATTGTTCGGATTTTGTTTGCTCCTGTTATTGGTCTGCATACAATTAACAAGTTGAAAACCCTCATTGAACAGCACTTAAAGCATGTGAAGAAGCTTTTCCCAGATAACAACATGACACCAAAACAGCATTATTTGATTCATACTCCATCACAGATTAGACTACTGGGACCAATGGTCCGTCACATGTGCATGAGATTTGAATCAAAACACTGCTTTTTCAAACAATGGGCCTCCAAACTAAATTTTAAAAATGTCTGCAAATCATTAATTAGGCATAATCAAATGTATGAATGTTGTCAGAATGCAAGTAGTTTTGAACATCCCATTTTTTCAAATGAGTTTACTTTGGGACCAACATCGGAAATAAGCAACATGCCTTACTTAAAAGAAAAAATGAGGGCCTTCCTTGGAAATGATGAAGTTAACCATGCCATATCTGCTAAATGGGTCATTCTAAATGGCAATAAATACATAAGGGAGAAGTCATTGATTCTAAGTGCTGTCAATTCTAATGATCTACCTGAATTTGGACTTGTGAGAAATATCTATATAATAAATTCATCACTCTATTGTTTTGAGTCTCAGCAGCACACTACTATTTGCTATGACAGAGACTACATGGCATATAAAATAGAGATTCCAAACATGGCACAAGCAACAGAACTGGTATCTGCTAATAACCTTGTAGATTTCACTCCATATTACAGTTTTACTCACAAGGATATAACATACATCACTACGAAATATTACCTGGGTGATGTGATTGGACAACACAAAGCCTCACTTGATGCATGATAAAAGGAACACTGTTTTCATGTTGTGCTCTTAGATTGACAGTTTGTGATTGTTTTTTTTTTGACTGATGTGCAAAAGTGTGGACGCTTTCATAAGTTTAGTTTTTTTCAAAGGAACCCTTTACATTTTGTTGTATGGATGTTGTGCATAGATCAGTGCATGGTTTTGCTACTGCAGTAAATAAAAAAATAAATTCAATTATGTGTCAATTCATTTATTTCTTAAAATTAGAAGTTTTGCAATTGGTCTTATTCTTAAAATAAGTAAAACAATCTTCTTCCTGTGCTTTGATTTAATCCATAGCTTGTTACCAGAAATTATATCTTAATATTAGTTGTAATATCTTATTAAGACAAAGTTAGATACATTTTCTTAAAATTAGATTATATTTCTAATGCAAAACTTGCTTGTCAAGTTTATTTTTCTGTTTTGGCAAAAAATAAGAACAACTTTCCAGAAACAAGGTTTTTTTACTTTCTTAGAAATCCTTTTTTGCAGTGCACTCTTATCAAGCACACTGGTTCTTTTGAGAGATCTTGAAAAGAAAAAAAAAGCAGAGAATCCAGCCAGGTCAAAGAAGAACCGATTAACTAATGGGATGTTACCAGGGCCGGTTCTAGGCAGGCATATATGAGGGGGCAGACAAAAATGTGAAGGGGGCATCATGTATACACATCATGCTCCAGCACTTTTTTTTTCTGTGCTTATAGTAACAGTGTTTCTTCATTGAACTGGGTTGTTAGCTATGTGTCCAACCCAACCTGGAGAAGTGGATTGCACTTTGCCAGGCCTCTACCATCAGACCTGTCCAACTTTCTCTTTGTGAGCTGCTGGAAGCTGGAGCAAAAAATAATTGAGCTGGCTTTGTTAAAAAAACAAAACTCTGTGATTATATAAAACAAAACAGTGCAGAACTACAGCGGGACTTTACGTAGGGGTCTGTCACACACTGGCAGAGGCGGGCTGGGGTTGAAATTCAGCCCTCAAGCTTGGTTTGGAGAGACCTTTTATCTGATTGCATGACGGATGCAAGTGGAACCGTAGTTTTAAGATGAATACTTTATTTGCATCTAATGTACTGCTATATCTGGATGAAAAGAACATCAGTAATAATGAATATTAGCCATAACTCATTAACTTTGGAAAGAAAACAGATGTCTAGTTCAGAAAGCCACTGACATAACTGCAGGAGAGGATGGGCTTATTGTTTCTGTGTGACTGGAACTGAAACATCAACATGTGACTTAATATAATGCTATGCAAAGACTTATTGCCAACCCAGTCCTGCACACTGCACCTGTACCTGGCAGTGTTTTTTTTTTTTTGGTGGTTCCTGCTCCAATTTCCTCTTCCTCCTCTTTCTCCTCCTCCTCTTCCTCCTTCTCCTCCTCCTCTTCCATCTCCTCCTGCTCCTGTCCCTCCTCATCTGTCTCTTCCTCCTCCTCACTCCCATGACTGGCATTATCCTGTCCCTCTGCATCAACTCCGCGACTGACACTGGCCTTGTCAGCTAATATTCACAATAACAGCAACAATGATAAATGAGATAGGATGCAAAAGACAGGATGAATAGCCTATATATTCAAATAATATTTTTTTAACTTTGAACACAGACTCTCCTAAAATATGTTTGCTTTTGCAATAAGGAAATGAGACCCTGCTGGGTCCGTGTCGTCACTGTCCTGGCTGACTGTAGCCGCGCTGACCTTCGCTCCTCCACCACTAAAAGCTCTGTTTATTTGGCGCATTTGACTGCATCCTCTATTAACCGTTTTTTTCTTTTTTGCCCTTAATGTTTCTGCTCCATCCATGTCTTTCTCCGGCTTCTTTCTTTTTAGCATGTTTGCTCATTTGAACTTATCCCGCTCCCCTTTCTTTCTTTAAACAGGAAAATAATGGTTTAATGACTGACTGAGCTGCTGAGCCAATCATATTTTAAGAGAAACTGCTGCTGCTTCTTCGAAGTCTTCCCGCCGTGGTGAAACCTGACACCACACTGTCATGCTACGTCTTGGCTCATTTGCATACTGCAACAGTGATTGGATTTTTACTAAGAGTCTAGGGAGGGGTGTGTGTGTGTGTGTGTGTGTGTGCGTGCTGCGCAGCCTGTGAATGCACGCACAGCGGAGCGGAGGGACAGAGAGATGAGTTGAGGGGGCAAGACATTTATTTGTGGGGGGGCTGCCCCCTCTTGCCCCTGCGTAGAGCCGGCCCCTCACATGAATACAGGACTAATATTTGAAGGTCTCGAGACTCTTTTCTGAAGTTGAAATGGAGTCTGTAGCTCAAAGTATGAAGGACAAGGAGAGGTTGAAAGTGGATGAGTTTTGAAGAGGATTTAAAGATTTTCCCATTTAATTCCATGCAAACTAATTAGACTGCCACCAGATCGCCACCTATTGGCCGATTTGCTCCAAATTTTACACAGACCCTCATCAGGCCATGGAACACAATTAGCAAAAGTGTTGTGGTAATGGGAATGTATTTGGGGAAGATATGGAACAATATCTGTTTTGAATGCAATGTGCAGGAATTTTTTGTTTTATGTTTTGGGCGTTTTTTGGGCTATCAAAATTCTTTTGATAACTTTTTGTCAGGAGGGTCCACAGATGCTTCATGCAAAGTTTGGTGCAAATCGGTCAAATCGTCTAGGAGGAGTTCGAAAAAGTAGGTTTTTCATTTGGTGCGATTTTGCGAACGGAAAGTTGCTGTCAAAGTGGGCGGGGCCTACACCACACAATTCAGCTGAATTCAGGGAACATGTAAATATAAGGTTTAACAATGTGCAACTTATTATGCGGGATTTATGGGCCAAAAACATTTTTTTTTCAAAATAGCGCCCCCTGCTGGTCATATTTGGTGTGTGGGTTACAGGGGCCATTCTATAGCACCCCTATGAGTTTCATTTCCATAAGTGTTATGGTGTGGGCACAGTGCCAAATCTTTAATTATACGGCCACCAGAGCGCCACCTAGTGGCTGATCGGTATACCCTTTGTCAGCTGTCCTCAGGAAGGCACTGACAATAATTGTTCAAAGTTTCGTGTTAATCCGATGAACCGATGTGGAGATATAAAATACTTCAATTTAAAGAGCGCCACCTTATGGTCATCGCCTCAAATTTTGCACAGGGACTCAGGGGCTCATGGGGGACTAGTATTCTGAGTTTCATGTCATTCAGACACACCAATGTGAAGATATGCATCACTTCCTCTTTGTAATGAAATCTGCAGGAAGTTGTTAATTAATAACGTGAGTATCGTTTGATCTATCAAAATTCTTTTGATAACTTTTTGTCAGCAGGGTCCACAGATGCTGTGTGCCAAGTTTCGTGCAAATCGGTGAAATCGCCTGGGAGGAGTTCGAAAAAGTAGGTTTTCGACATTTTGCGACGTAGCGAAAAAAAACGGTAGGCGGAAATGGGCGTGGCCTATACCACAAGATTCAGCACAATTCACTGAACGCGTGGATATAAGGTTTTTGAATGTGCAACAAAGTATATGGGAGTTATTAGCCAAAACGCGCTTTCCTTAATGACAGCGCCACCTAGTGGTGGAAATTCAGGACGACAATAGATTATAAAATTTGGCGACAGGTGTGACTTATATTCCAAGTTTGGTGAGTTTTGGGGTATGTTCAGGCAGTGAAATATGCGATCATTTTTGAGGATAAAAATAATAATAATAATAATCATTGCGATTACAATAGGGTCCTTGCAGGTTCCCTGCTCGGGCCCTAATTAAAGCTGCAAGCAGCGATGAACGGGCCCTCGCAGTCTACGCGTGTCGGGGCATGCTGCTGTCGATGCATGCTGCCGTCGAGGAACGCTCAAGCAACACCTTCTGCTTAGAAAGTCGTTAAAGCAGTTGCCTGCTACTGGCGGAATTAAGTAATGTACGCTGAAGTCAGAAAAACTGTGTGAACTGCTGGATGATTCGCCAGACAAAGACTGAGTCGATGTTCCGCTTCTGGAGCTGGCTAAAGAGAATGTCCACACGAGGCATGATACAATTAAATAGTTTCAGGAAGAAGCTGAAAGTATCATCGTCCAGTAGCCTCACAAACCCTCCAGCATCCAGAGTGGTAGGCTCAAACTCCCCTGATGGTTTCAAAACACTGGATGATGTCACCTTTGTGCTCAAACACAGTGTTCAAAGCACAGACATGGAAGTCCCATTTTACTGTGCTTGCTCTTGGGAGTCTCTGTGCTATCACTCTATCAAGCACACTGGTTCTCTTGGGAGACCTTGAAAAAAGTCCAGAGAATCCAGCCAGGTCAGAGAAGAACTGATGAACTAATGGAATGTGAGATGTCACCTGCTGCATGATGAAAGATGAAGATGACGAAAGATGATTTAGAGAAGAGATTTAAAAAGCTGAAAAGTCAGAAAAGCTGAGAAGTAAGAGGGCTGACAGAGCTTAAAAAGGTGAATAGCTTCAATGCTGGTCATATGCTGGAGCAGGAGCAGAGCCAAAGTTGAAAATGTCTCCATGAAAAGAATGGGAAAAATGCCTCCCAAACTCCTGCCATTTTTGAAAGAAAGCTAACTCAAAGTCACAAAACATATTTCCATGTAAAATAACACAAACTGCAATAGTGATCAAATTATCCATAACTACAAGCAGAAACCACTTACATTTCCTCAAGAACGCACACATCATTAGAGAAACACACAGAAAGTCCATGCAGCTTCACACGGTCTGCTCACTGACTGGTCTGCTGCATTTCAGTGTGACTGAGCATGTCCTGACTTGTTCACTTGCACCAGTAGAGGGTGCTGTTGCACCTTTACCTGTAGTGTTTTCTTACCGTTTCTGTGGCTGCAAACATGCTGAAGCAATAGCAGACAATTGGACTCGAGTCGCAAATTTGACGACTTGCAACTCAACTCCGACTTAAGGGTAAAAACTTGAGACTCAACTTGACTTGGTAGACAATGACTTCAGACTCGACTCGACTTGAGACAAGCTGACTCGTACGACTTGTAGCTTGTTGTTTTTTCATGTAGGCTATGTTTTTTTTTCCATATCATTCTAATAAGACCGGCAGGGCGGTCGTGAGTGTCAACGTGAGGCTACTCACCAGAGCAGTCGTGAACGCCACGCTATAGTTTTACACTTTTATTGATTGATTGATTGGAGACAGGAATGTCTCCGCCACTTAAAGACAGCGCATTAAGCCACGTTGATATGGACTACTGTAGCCGATGTGACTGCAGAAATAATATCCATCCATTGTAGCAAGCCCCCGTCTTCCAACACTTTATCACTTTTCATAACATACATCCAGTCGAGACTCATCAGGGTTAATAACTAAATAACTCCCACGCAAAACCTTTATTCCTTCTCATTTAGCCTCCGATAAGTTTTTGCTCTAGCTATAGTTGCATTTATTCCACTCTGTTATTCTTTTGGAACATGGATAAAGGACCCCATGCTAGCAAAACAAATGCACGTGGAGTAGGCACTATAGGCAGCTAAATTTGTGCCTGATGATAAATGACATAGTAAAATACTACAAAACAAAGCATGCACATCAAGATTATTTTGTGCTTTTTAAAAAAAAACAAAAAACATTAGGCCTGTAGTAGGCAGTACATTAATGGTGTGTGCTGTGCATGCATGCAGTTATGTCTGCTACACAGTAAATACCACACAATTGTATGTTCAAAATAAACATGTTTTTGTGTCAAACATGCCATTTCTTTAATGGAATGTAGCCTAGCCTTTGCCATCTACCTAGGTCTAAATGATCAAACATGTAATGGATAAATGTATAGCTTTTAAGCTTTATGCTGGTTAAATCCTTTCAGAGTTGCAGACGAATCTACATGGTATTTTTTGACATTTACTTTAGGAAGATAAAGTTTCTCTCTTCAAGATATAAACCTGACATATAACCTGTGACTCAACTTGACAACATTGTGACTTGACTTGACAACCTTGTGACTCGACTCGACTCGACTTGACATAACCTTGTGACTCGACTTGACTTGACTTTCCCACAACAGAAAAACTTTAGACTTGCTTGAGACTTGGACCAAATGACTTGCTACTCGCTTGGGACTCGGATCGGAGGGACTCGTACAATTGTCTGAGCGATAGCAGAGACAGAAAATGTCCCCATATGAATGAATGGGAAAATGACTCCCAAACTCCTGCCATTTTTGAAAGAAAGCTAACTCAAAATCACACAACATATTTCCATGTCAAATAACACAAACTGCAATAGTGATCAAATTATCCATAACTACAAGCAGAAACCATTTACAGTTTCTCAAGAACGCACACATCATTAGGGAAACACACAGAAAGTCCATGCAGCTTCACACGGTCTGCTCACTGACTGGTCTGCCGCAATTCAGTGTGACTGAGCATGTTCTGACTTGTTCACTTGCACCAGTAGAGGTTGCTGTTGCACCTTTACCTGTAGAGTTTTCTTACAGTTTCTGTGGCTGCAAACATGCTGAAGCAATATCTGAGACAGAAAATGTCCCCATATGAATAAATGGGAAAATGCCTCCCAAACTCCTGCCATCTTTGAAAGAAAGCTAACTCAAAATCACACAACATATTTCCATGTCAAATAACACAAACTGCAATTGTGATCAAATCATCCATAACTACAAGCAGAAACCATTTACAGTTCCTCAAGAACGCACACATCATAAGGGAAACACACAGAAAGTCCATGCAGCTTCACTCGGTCTGCTCACTGACTGGTCTGCATTTCAGTGCGACTGAGCATGTCCTGACTTGTTCACTGCTAGTTGTCTTTGCACCAGTAGAGGGTGCTGTTGCATCTTTACCTGTAGAGCTTTCTTACAGTTTCTGTGGCTGCACACATGCTGTAGCAATATCAGAGACAAAGTGGAAAATGTCCCCATAAGAATGAATGGGAAAACGCCTCCCAAACAATATACACCCATTATAAAATCAGAAGATGGCCTAAAAATCCTTAAATCTAAAACTGTGATGATTTCAAAACCGTAAAAGATTTTAAAAAGCTGAATACATCCCCAATAGTTCAAGGTCTTCTGACTCCTTAGAAGGTGGAACAGTGTCTCTCGCTCAAAGCATGAGGTAAAAGTAGACGTTAAAAGTCAAAGAGTTTTGAAGAGGATTTGAAGATTTCCCCATTTACTTTCCATTCACAATAATTAGACTGCGATCAGAGCGCCACATATGGGCCGATTTGCACCAAATTTTACACAGACCCTCATCAGGCCATGGAACACAATTAGCAAAAGTGTTGTGGTAATGGGAATGTATTTGGGGAAGATATGGAACAATATCTGTTTTGAATGCAATGTGCAGGAATTTTTTGTTTTATGTTTTGGGCGTTTTTTGGGCTATCAAAATTCTTTTGATAACTTTTTGTCAGGAGGGTCCATAGATGTTTCATGCAAAGTTTGGTGCAAATCGGTCAAATCCTGTAGGAGGAGTTCGAAAAAGTAGGTTTTTCATTTGGTGCGATTTTGCGAACGGAAAATTGCAGCCAAAGTGGGCATGGCGTACACCACACAATTCAGCTGTATTCAGGGAACATGTAAATATAAGGTTTAACAATGTGCAACTTATTATGCGGGATTTATGGGCCAAAAACAATTTTTTTTCAAAATAGCGCCCCCTGCTGGTCATATTTGGTGTGTGGGTTACAGGGGCCATTCTATAGCACCCCTATGAGTTTCATTTCCATAAGTGTTATGGTGTGGGCACAGTGCCAAATTTTTAATTATACGGCCACCAGAGCGCCACCTAGTGGCTGATCGGTATACCCTTTGTCAGCTGTCCTCAGGAAGGCACTGACAATAATTGTTCAAAGTTTCGTGTTAATCCGATGAACCGTTGTGGAGATATAAATTACTTCAATTTAAAGAGCGCCACCTTATGGTCATGGTCTAAAATTTTGCACAGGTCCTCAGGGGCCTATGGGTAAGTAGTATTCTGAGTTTCATGTCATTAGGACATACCAATGTGAAGATATGCATCACTTCCTGTTTGTAACGAAATCTGCAGGAAGTTGTTAATTAATAACGTGAGTATCGTTTGATCTATCAAAATTCTTTTGATAACTTTTTGTCAGCAGGGTCCACAGATGCTGTGTGCCAAGTTTCGTGCAAATCGGTGAAATCGCCTGGGAGGAGTTCGAAAAAGTAGGTTTTCGACATTTTGCGACGTAGCGAAAAAAAACGG
The DNA here is from genome assembly GCA_963678695.2 of Diplodus puntazzo. NCBI lineage: Eukaryota > Metazoa > Chordata > Actinopteri > Spariformes > Sparidae > Diplodus > Diplodus puntazzo. The sequence continues at coordinate 384,048 of OZ023160.1, read as the reverse complement.
TAGGCGGAAATGGGCGTGGCCTATACCACAAGATTCAGCACAATTCACTGAACGCGTGGATATAAGGTTTTTGAATGTGCAACAAAGTATATGGGAGTTATTAGCCAAAACGCGCTTTCCTTAATGACAGCGCCACCTAGTGGTGGAAATTCAGGACGACAATAGATTATAAAATTTGGCGACAGGTGTGAGTTATATTCCAAGTTTGGTGAGTTTTGGGGTATGTTCAGGCAGTGAAATATGCGATCATTTTTGAGGATAAAAATAATAATAATAATAATTAAAACTGCAAGCAGTGATGAACGGGCCCTCGCAGTCCACGCGCGTCGGGGCATGCTGCTGTCGGAGGGCGTGCATATAGAGACTGACACCTTCCCTCTTCAGCTGGGTTCTGGGTTTCCTTACAGACAAACTTCAGACAGTCAGAGTTGGTAATTGGACATCAGGCACAGGGACGGTGAGGACTGTTACCCCCTTGGAATGTGTGCTGAGTCCTCTTCTGTATATGCTCTTCACCACACGTGTGCGTCTACCCAGTGCAACCCCACGATCATCAAGTTTGCATATGACACAACAGTCATTGGACTGATCACTGGTGGGGTGGAGACAGACTACAGGGAGGAGGTGGCTCAGCTGATGTCCTGCTGCCACACACATAATTTATCCTTAAATGCAGAGAAGACTAAGGAGTTGATTATTGACTTGAGGAAGAGGAGAGACCAGCACAATACACTTCACATCAGTCAGTTAAAGAGGATGAAAACCGTTAGACCTCTCCTTGGTCTCACAACACGCAGCACATTGCCAGGCAGTCTCAGCAGTGGTTAAATTTTTTAAGAAAGGTTTCCACCAAATTCCTTAGCAACTTTTACAGATGTACAGTGGAGAGCATCCTGACCAACTCCATAGGCCATCAGGCTGCTGAATGACTCTGTAACACAGTCATGACAACTCTGTTTACACAACTATTCAACACTGGGACCGACATTTGCACTATATTCAATACTGTGAACTATATTCACGTGTGAACTTTTATTTAACTTGTATCATGTATTATATATATATATGTATTATATATATGTATGTACATATATAGTGTATATTTATAATAGTAGCCTACTATATCTTAAAATTGTTTTCATCATGAACTGTTATTGTATACATTATCATATGTCATTATCATATTATCATTACTTCACTGATAAAAGAAGAGGAAAGCAGGCTCACTGCCAGTTATAGTTTCTTATGTTGATTTGCAGACTTTGAAATTGTGTTTCCATTATCGTATTATTAGAAATTAGATTTTAACAAAATCAGTGTATTTATTAAAAGGATTCATCATAGTTAGCTACATGTCAATGGTGTTAATAAACATCTGTGAAAGAATCAGGAGTGTTGTATCCAATCAACTGGCGACATAACTTGTATGAGTTCACGTTGCAAAGCTGGCACATCCACTATTGTAGAAGCAGACCTAACGTAGCAACGGGCAAACGCCTTCTATGAGGCATCATGTCTAGAATGCAGACACTGTGTATGCGCTTGCCAGAAGGCAGCTTCACAAACACTTCATGGTTCGGGTGGTTAACGTCTGTCATAGGCTTGCTGGTTATCGATATACACCGCTGGTTAAATACTCACAGAGAGCAGCTGCAAGTTCAAGCGAATCCCCATGACTTCTGCATCCTTCACGGTAGCAAACTTGGCCGGGGAGTCTGGGCACGCCATATCTTTATTTACAATGTGAAAACGCACAACCAATTCAGATTTACATATCAGTCAATCACATCACTAACAACACACATTTTGACATGATTTGTTACATGCACTTTTTCATTTATGTAATAAATCCACCACTAGCTTTAGCAGGTTGTAGCTAACGTTAGATAGCTACAGAAAATAATCTCTGAATACTAAATCACCTAGCTTGACCGTTGCCAGCAATGGATATGCTTGTTGTTTATGTTTAATATGCTGATATTAGGTGTGTTATTACAGGTAAATGACACTTCAGCAACCTACCTGTTTGATGAATTTGGGATAATGTCTCTCCGTTAGCGATTTTCAAGACTTGTAATATATAACGTTGCGAAATGTCACGAGGCATTCAGGGAATTCAGGTATATTTCAATTCCATCGTCACGCTGCTTCTCTGCCTTAAAATTCACCTGAATTCCCTGAATGCATCATGAGATCTCACGCGATTTCCCATGTTACACCTGTGGAAAATCGGCGGGATATCAGCGGAGACCGCTATTATCGCAGGTTCTTCGCATGAGGTAGGTTGTCCATGTGTCATTCACCTTCACCAAAACACTTAATATTATCATAAAGAACAATAACAAGAAGCATAGCCATTGGTGGCACCGATAGACGTCAAGCTATGTAACATTACATATGTTGGATGAATACATAATTGGAAAAGTGAATGTTACAAGTAATGTCAAAACGTCTGTTGTTATTGCTGTGATAGACTGATATGTAAATCTGAATGGGTTGTATATTTCTATACTGTAAATATAGAAATGTCGTACCCGGAGTCTCCTGCAAAATTCACCAAGGTGAATGACCCTGAGGCGGTGTTGCTCCGCCAAGAGATGACGGTGCTCTCTGTAAGTATTTAATCTGGCCTTGCGTATTGACAGCCACTAAGGTTATGACAGACGTGATAATAAATGACAGTTTAATATTGAAGCTGTGTTTACAATAACCAGATTTTGACATGTTGATATGTCATCTGTGTAAATAAAAAGCCCCGATGTTGATATGCACCTAATTGGGATCAATTGTATTTGTAAATACACAGATTTTTGTCAAAGTACTATATACACTATATAACCTATAATTATAACAATAATGGATACAAAAATGAACAAAGTCTGCAAATGAAGATAAGAAATTGTAAATGGCAGATAACATGTTTTCAGTAGTTTACAAAGTTTTTTTTATAGTTTACAACTGTTTCCAATAACATTTCATGATAAAAAAATTGAAGTTATAGTAGGCTACTATTATAAGTATGCCCCATATTTGTTTATATATGTATATGTGTGTGTGTGTGTGTGTATATACATATATATATTATTGTGAGTTTTCTGTATATTTTTTACATTGAGTGTTCAATAGAGTATTGTGATTCAGACAGATGTCATATTTTCATGTCAGAATGTTGTCATTATGTACCTATATCCTATATTTAACAGTCATTTATCATCACAGTAACATCATTAGATACATTAATACCTGTAAACACTCGTAAAAACATAGAAAAATACCTACGTGGGTTTGAGTGGCTACGTGTATAGTGGAAATATACGGGCATGTTTATTTATGTTTGGGAAATGTTTGTATGTTGTGTGTGTTGCAGTATTCATGTTTGGATGAGGCTGTTCCCCGTCAGCAGCTGTACCACCACAGCCTGCAAGTTGGGGAGATGAGCCTGCAGCTTGTTGCCCGCTATCAGCGGCAGATGCAGGCTTGCAAAGGGCAGGTGGCGTGGCTCAAAAAGCAGTGGGACAAAGACAGAACTGCCATGGAGCAATGTCGGCTGGAAAATCAGAAACTCCAGCAGGAGGCGATGTCTGCTCGATGTGGTAAGTTCAGTTACTGTGTGAGTCGGCAGTATAAGTATATAGAAAGTGAGTGTGGCAAAAATTCAAACTCTTCATCTAACACTATGGTGACTGTGTCTATCTGCAGACCTAACTGATGCAGAAATGGTTGCAGTCGTTCAGGAGGTAGAGGGTAAGTTGTAAATGTGGCAGTTTCTTAAATTCAAGCTGTGCCTTTATATGTGAGTGTAACCGAAGTGTAATAATTCATTTGCCTGTATTGTTTATGTCATTGATTGTAGGCAAGGTGGAGGTGATGGAAGATGGTAAGTTGTAAATGTGGTACTTTGTGGCATTGAAGCTGTGTCTTTATATGTGAGTGTAATTGAACTGTAATAATTTATTGCATGTGTTTTTTATGTAATTTGCTGTAGGAGGAGAAGGTGTGGCAGGAGTGTGAGGAGTTCCTGTTTCTGTTCCTGTTCCTTTTCGCGTTTGTGTTTGTTTTTATATAATAAATGTTGTTTGGATAAGTGTTTGTTTCCTTTTGTATACAACATTATGGTGATGAGGGTGTTAGGAATTATCATAAGTATTGACACACAAAATGATCATAATATTACAGTATGGGGTAAACATTTTTTGTTATATTGGTTAAAATAGCCATGATTTGAGAGTAGAATGAGATACACATCAATTGTGAAGAAATTCCACTGTCTGTGGGTGCAGCCAGTGTGTCTTGGTTTGCAAGAATTCCTCACTCGAAATCAATACAACCAGTCAGAGTCAAGGTGAGTGGTCTGAGAAGTGTCAATTGTGCCTGTGTCTAGACTATGTTTACACAGTATATATCTAGTAGTACCCCTCCCCGTGCAGCGTATCCACTCAGTGGCACTGGTTGGTGGCACGGTGGTTGGTGACTCCTGTTTGAAATATAGAATGTCAAGAAGAAAGGACACTTTTCATACAAATAAGGTGTAGCACGAGTTATTTACATAATAAAAGCATGCAAACAAAGCACAAGTAAAACCAAAAGCCATTCACACCCATAGTTTCACATATGCATAAACTTTGGAAAGACGGCAACTTAAGTGCTATCTTACGCCCAGCTATTTGCAGTGAGGAAAAATGGCATTGCATGGACATGACATTTGCAGGTTGTTTTTTCTACATCATACACTACAACATCACATATAATTGAAGGGTAATTTCTAGCAATACATAGTGGACACAGGCAGAGTTAGTTAGTCCAAAAACTTTTATTTAATCCTCAATTTAACATTTGACATTTGTAGGGTTCATAGTTGTCACTGATTTAGCCAAGAGTGACAGGAGACATCTAGGTGTGTGCTCTGTACTGATGCCAAAGCGTCTTCATCACTGCTTGCAGTTTTAATTTTTCCTTTGATTTTGTAAAAACCTTATGATATCCTCCACGCTAGCCATCTGAATATATCAAATTGATGATTACCACCTCATTGAATCTTGACTTGTCTAATCAACTTTGTAACAGCTGTGGCATTCCTGGTGAAAATTGACTGGCATAAGAAATTAATGGGTAATACTAGATTATTTTCACTACATAGACAATATCCCCATGGACATACACACATATTCCCCCATGTGAACCATACATTTCAGATTGAAGAATTGGGTGTCATTGATGGTAATCTGTGAGTTTCTTACGCCTATGTGAAAAGTAACGGAGTGTGATTTTTCCCAGCTTTCTACACTGATTTGAATGCATCACCAAATCAAAACAGACGTCACGTCACAAGTCCACTGCCAAACCTGTCCATATTCATCGCGTTTAACTTGACCGACGACCCAAACAATAAAAAACAACGAACGAAAATGACGGGATGAATAACCTAGACGTCTCCCTGTGCAGGCTGATAAACGTGTGGATGTACTGCTGTTTAAACGTATTATAACATGTTAGCGTTGCTAACCGGCTGCTTGTCAATGACACCTGATCGCTGTATTAGCTGGAGTTTCTTCAGTCTCGGGCCCTGTCTGTTGTAAATTGTGTTGATCTAATAGTGAATTTTAATGTAAAACAAATTCGCATTATTGTCGGCATGAATACTCTTTATGTGAGGGATAAAAGCAAGCAAATAATTTACTTGCAAATATATTGTTACCTTATTTTGACAGTGTGCGTGTTGTCTGCCGGTAGTGTCGGACTCTACCATTAAGCTAATGTAGTGGGGACAGGCTACATGGGGGATTTCTGCATCAACTAAACAAAGATACAAAACATGTCTTTATTTCACACATGTAATCATGTTAAACATTTGCGTAATCCCCCTAAATAATACCTACCTAATAATTAATTGTCAACGTTTGTTCTTATCACAATCTCAACCAATAACATACACCTGAGCTGGCCTGGTGACGTTGCTGCGCTGTGATTGGTTGGATGAATTTGACCTGTTGGTCTATAAAATGCCTGTGCGCCCCGTTAACGGTCCCTTTGCAAAAACCTTTGGAGACGAACGTCACATCTGGAGTTTGCGAGGGTTCCCACTGAGAGAGACTGAGAGACAGACAATATATATATATATATATACACACACACACATACAAACAGATACTGACATTTGCACACATTTCGGATAAAAACAGCAGCATCTTTTCTTCAGGGAGTTCGGACTTGGTCAACACGGTGAGTTAATTTTGAATTTATAAAGCGTTAGTTAAGACTTAACTGCTTATTTAAGGTAAGATGTGCATGCATGTGCTGTTTTTTTTTTTAAACACTGTTGCGTTCTGTATTGTGTGAAGAGAGAGCTAGTTAGCAAACATTATTAGCGGTGCTTGGCAGCAGAAACCTTCAAGCTTTTTTTCTAACGAAGCGAATAGTTTCTGAGACTTCTGCTGTCATTGTGATTGTTGGTGGCTTCTCTGTAGTCTGTGGAGAGCTTGTTGGCTGTTAGCACAAGTACATGTCTGGCAGCACATCTTTTTGGTTTGTTAGCTAAATCAGCTTTAAGCTACTAGCAACGCCAGTCTTTCACAATATTCATTTAATTTGATATAAATAATCATTTCAACTATCACAGCGTCGCACTGGTGACGTTAAATAACTCTGTTAAGTACTGCGCTGTGATTGACGCGAGCACATTTTGAATTTCGCGGTCTTGCTGTGGGTGTCGGGAGTGAACTCTCAACTTCGGGCCGTTTTGCGCTGTGATTGGTTCGAGTAAATGTTCGAACTTCGCAGGTGGTGTTGCGCTGTACTGCAGACAGACCGAAAAGGGAATGTGTGTGGCAGTGGTTTTAAACTGGTGCGTAAAACTGGGTTGCTGACCTGCTTTCAGTGAATCGCCTTCCTTTGCCTGGGGGGAAAAAAATGTTAAGAAAAAAATCCTGTGCTTTA
>OZ023160.1:305000-372500 GCA_963678695.2 Diplodus puntazzo | reverse complement strand
TGTGTGTGTGTGTGTGTGTGCGTGCGTGCGTGCGTGTGTGTGTGCAGACGGACGGAATGTGTACACGTCTGGAGTTTGTGCTTGGATCATACCACAGAGTTTCTACACTGTAAAAAGTGACGTTTGAGATGTGCTGAGTCCGAGCAGCTGCTCGTCAGTCGACAGGACGTCTTCTGCAGCTTCCTGACGGACTCTTCTGTACAACGAGTCAACAATTAACAACAATGATCTTTATTTTCTGTGATTGGAGAAACAAAGTGGCACAGAACCAATCCTGCTTTTGAGTCCAGTGATCAAAGTTAAAACCTCATTTCCAGCCATTTTTTAATTTGAATCAAAATCATGAACGTCCAACAATCACAGTTTGAGATGTGTTTTATTTCTCTATTTCTAGTGGGGGCACTATCTGATTATGCTAAGCTAACAGACGTAATCTATTCATTTAGTGGAATCAGAGATACAGTTCAGAATTTGAGTATGTTCTGTTATTTTGGTGAAATGGAATTTAAAATCTCCCACACTGATGTTACACTGCCCACCATCTAAATACTACAATACCCAAGAGCCTCAGCTGCTGTTGCTCTGAGACGACAGTGGGAAACACAGTTACAGACAGAATGAGACAGATTCAGTGACATGTAGCCTTTAGCTTCAGCTAACAGTTAGCATGGTCAGGGTTGTCCCTGCTTCAGTTTCTATATCTGCAGGTTCTCTAACTCTGATATAGTGTGTGTGTGTGTGTGTGTGTGTGTGTGTGTGTGTGTGTGTGTGTGTGTGTGTTTTGTCTGCAGAGTCTTTTCCCTGCCCTTCACCTGTGCACACAGAACACACGCTGCTCTGATAGGCTGCTTCAGTGTGTGTGTGTGTGTGTGTGTGTGTGTGTGTGTGTGTGCTTCCTTTCTCCAGGTGCCCCCGAGGACCACATGTCCCTCCTCAGGCCTGTTCTAAAAATGAAAATTGAATATGGATATTATCTGTTTCCCACCTTGTTAAGTCATTGTTGATAATTATTGTGAGAAATCATTAACGTGTTCAGTGTCTTCACACAGACGAGTATCATTAATCTTTGATAATCATATATAACTAAAGGCAAACTGAGCACATTTGTTATTTCAGAAAAGTGTATCAAACTGGTAGCCCTTCGTATGACTCAGTACCCATGAAGTAGCTCTAAGTTTCAAAAGGTTGGTGGCCCCTGATGTAACTGTGAGTTCAGGTTTGAAAACAGAGTGAGAATCTTTTTACAGTGTGGAATTCTGTATGTCTCACACACACTCACACGTGAGGTCAGACATGATGTCATGGTCGTGGTTTTGGCGTGACTTGTTAACCCTGCATCACCTAGTACACACACACACACACACACACACACACACACACACACACACACACACACACACACACAGTGTTTCCATGGTAACCTCCAGCTCACCATGACTCCCTTTGTGTGACTTTGTTCACACAAAGTTAATTTAAATTTAAATTTTTCGATGTTTCCTCACTGACCAGCTGTCTGTCTGTCTGTCTGTCTGTCTGTCTGTCTGCAGGTGGCAGGTAGGAAGGGGTTTCCTCACGTCATCTACGCCCGTCTGTGGCGTTGGCCCGACCTCCATAAGAACGAGCTGAAACACGTGAAGTTCTGTCAGTTTGCATTTGACCTGAAGTACGACAGTGTTTGTGTGAACCCCTACCACTACGAGAGGGTGGCGTCCCCCACCTCCGCAGGTAAACACGCTCATTGATGTTCACCATGTGATGGGCAGAGGAACCTGATTCATCACATCGCCATTGAGATAACAAGATGGCGTCTCACCACTGATCATGTTTGCGTGCTAATGTTGGCTAGCATGTTCCATAATGAGTGATAATTAAAAATTGTCTCAGTAGTTTGAAATATTCTGAAAACATTTGCAGTGGTATATCAGCTGGAGAAGGACACTCCCACACTCTGTAAGAACACTCCCACACTCTGTAAAGACACTCCCACACTCTGTAAGAACACTCCCACACTCTGTAAGGACACTCCCACACTCTGTAAGGACACTACCACACTCTGTAAGGACACTACCACATTGTAAGAACACTCCCACACTCTTTAAGAACACTCCCACACTCGTTAAGGACACTCCCACACTCTTTAAAAACACTCCCACACTTGTTAAGGACACTCCCACACTCTTTAAGAACACTCCCACACTCTGTAAGGACACTCTTTAAAAACACTCCCACACTTGTTAAGGACACTCCCACACTCTTTAAGAACACTCCCACACTTGTTAAGGACACTCCCACATCCCGTAAGGACACTCCCACACTCTGTAAGGACACTCCCACACCTCGTAAGGACACTCTCATACTATGTAAGGACACTCCCACACTCTGTAAGGACACTCCCACACCCTGTATGGACACTCTCACACTCTGTAAGGACACTCCCATACAGGGTTTACTCCCTGCAGCTGCTCCAGTTAGTCAGAAGTGAAGAAGCCTCTTGGATGAGAGGACGTCTTCAACAAACTAAAACAGGTCCAGTTGACTTTGATAGAGAACTTAGGGGTACCAGGACCTGGATGACTGAGAACCTTCATCAGAGTCTTGGACAACATTAATATTTGCTTGGTGGAAAGTTATCAAGCTAAAAACTATTAGCATAGTAAGCTAGCTGTAGTCAAACTGCTTCATTATGGATCCCATTAGATCTCCTGCAGAGACCCGGCCTCCTCCGCCTCTGTTTGGCTTGCTTCAATAAATTTCGAATTTTGAAATGTTGTGGCCCTGATAGTCAGCTGGACAGCAGGAGGAAGCTCAGTGGACTGCGATGAGAGACGACACCTCACTGTATGTTCAGTTGCTGTCTGTATGAGTGGGTGGGTTTTGGGATCTGCAGTGGAGCTGATGCAGCTGCTTCTGAGCTGTAGCTTCCCTGGTAAACACACCAACCTGTTAGCCTGCCACCGCTGCAGCGTCTCTATCGAATCCTCTGAGGACGAGCAACGGACCAGAGAGGCCGAAGAGGTCACTGTGTTTACTGCGAAACTACAGCCTGTTTGAGTTAAGGTTAGAGAGCACTAACAAGGAGGAGGGTTAGGGTTATACATACACACACACACACACACACACACACACACAGCAGGCTACTGGCTGTTTCTGAAGTTTAGTGGTACTCTTCATGTTCCTTTGGATCTTTGGTTCTTTGGTTCCTCTCTCCTCTCAGTCGACCTCAGTCTTCGCTGACCTCTGTATCATATTTGAATGTTGTTTTGCCACACGACAACACGTTATACTGTGTTATTGCATTATAGACTATAATGTTTTAATACCGTAATGTAAAAATGACTTCATATCTGTAGTTGTGCTGTTGGCTGTGACAGATGAAGGTAACAGAACAGATCCTGGTGTGTTCAGGTCTCTGATGGTCCTCGTCCTGCCCCCTGTCTTCCTTCAGGTCCTCAGTCTCTGATAAAGGAGGAGTTCATGCAGGACTGTCTTCAGCTCGACCTGCCCCCCCACTCCGACCCCTACAGCCAGCCCCGTCCTGTCAGCATATATCCCAGCATGCCCCTCTCTCCTCCAGGTCAGACTGTCTATCACAGGCTTTTATGTCATCTTAAGTCAAACGTGTCTCTGACTTCCTCTTGTGTATTTGTCCTCCTCCTATGAGGACAAAGTCACTCACAGGAGTAACTCTGTTGTCCTCCTGTGTCTCTGTTGTCCTCCCGTGTCTCTGTTGTCCTCCTGTGTCTCTGTTGTCCTCCCGTGTCTCTGTTGTCCTCCTGTGTCTCTGTTGTCCTCCCGTGTCTCTGCTGTCCTCCCATGTCTCTGTTGTCCTCCCGTGTCTCTGTTGTCCTCCCGTGTCTCTGTTGTCCTCCTGTGTCTCTGTTGTCCTCCCGTGTCTCTGCTGTCCTCCCATGTCTCTGTTGTCCTCCTGTGTCTCTGTTGTCCTCCCGTGTCTCTGTTGTCCTCCCGTGTCTCTGCTGTCCTCCCGTGTCTCTGTTGTCCTCCCGTGTCTCTGTTGTCCTCCCGTGTCTCTGCTGTCCTCCTGTGTCTCTGATGTCCTCCCGTGTCTCTGTTGTCCTCCCGTGTCTCTGCTGTCCTCCCGTGTCTCTGTTGTCCTCCCGTGTCTCTGTTGTCCTCCTGTGTCTCTGTTGTCCTCCCGTGTCTCTGTTGTCCTCCCGTGTCTCTGTTGTCCTCCCGTGTCTCTGCTGTCCTCCCGTGTCTCTGTTGTCCTCCCGTGTCTCTGCTGTCCTCCCGTGTCTCTGTTGTCCTCCCGTGTCTCTGTTGTCCTCCCGTGTCTCTGTTGTCCTCCTGTGTCTCTGTTGTCCTCCCGTGTCTCTGTTGTCCTCCCGTGTCTCTGTTGTCCTCCCGTGTCTCTGTTGTCCTCCCGTGTCTCTGTTGTCCTCCTGTGTCTCTGTTGTCCTCCCATGTCTCTGTTGTCCTCCCGTGTCTCTGTTGTCCTCCCGTGTCTCTGTTGTCCTCCCGTGTCTCTGTTGTCCTCCTGTGTCTCTGTTGTCCTCCCATGTCTCTGTTGTCCTCCCGTGTCTCTGTTGTCCTCCCGTGTCTCTGTTGTCCTCCCGTGTCTCTGTTGTCCTCCCTTGTCTCCTTCAGGCAGCAGCTCCATGACTCCTGCAGCTCCTGTCGTCTGCAGCAGGAGTGGAGGTGGCGAGGGACTCCTGAAGATCGCACCCCCTCAAAACCACGGAGGACACACCTCCCCACCTCACCCCAACCCTCCTCACACCCCTCACCCTCCTCACACCCCTCACCCTCCTCACACCCCTCACCCTGCTCACCCTCCTCACCCTGCTCATCCTCCTCACCCTGCTCACCCTCCTCACACCCCTCACCCTCCTCACACCCCTCACCCTCCTCACACCCCTCACCCTCCTCACACCCCTCACCCTGCTCACCCTCCTCACCCTGCTCACCCTCCTCACCCTGCTAACCCTCCCACTCCCACCTCCCCCCAACAGCAGAACCCCGAGTACAGCAGCACCCCCAACACTGGTACTTCACCTGCACTGTTGCACACACCTGAACCGTAGAGAAGTACACCTGAAATGAACTACAATGTGTGCCATGTTTGTAGTACTGCTACTACTGTATTACACACATACTGACGTGTGTCCTGTGTGTCTCTGCAGCCACGTGGCCAGGTACTAGCCCCACCTCCTACAGCCCTGCAGGACCTCATCAGAGTGGGAGGAGCCACCAGCAGCCTCCGTTACATCATCATCACCATGCCCCTAACACTCACTTCTGTATGACATCATTGATTATCAGAGTAAAGTACTGCAGTATCAGTACGTGACTGCAGTATAGGTGTCATTCTGTGTTTGTTCCTTCAGGGTCACAGCATCATAGTACTGCTCCATATCCACAACCAGTGTCCAACCACCCAGGTACCACACCTGTCCCAACATGTCAGCTCCTTTTACCTGCTCTGTCTTACTCTCTCCCCTGTCTCACTCTCTGTCCCTGTCTATCTCTCTGTCTGTCTCTCAGGTCCAGAGTTCTGGTGTTCCATCTCGTACTTTGAGTTGGATGTCCAGGTCGGGGAGATGTTTAAGGTCCAGTCCAGTTGTCCTCTGGTGACGGTGGACGGTTATGTGGACCCTTCAGGAGGAGACCGTTTCTGTTTGGGACAGCTGAGTAACGTCCACCGCACAGCCGGCAGCCATCGTGCCAGGTGACCAGTCTAACCAGTCTAAACAGTCTAAGCAGTCTAACCAGTAACAGTACTGTTGGTTCTGTCTCCTGACTCATTCTTCCTTCTTCCTCATTCGTCGTCTCTTCCTGCAGGCTTCACATTGGCCGGGGGGTTCAGCTGGAGTGTCGAGGGGAGGGGGATGTTTGGATGCGTTGCCTTAGCGACCACTCAGTGTTCGTCCAGAGTTTTTACCTGGACCGTGAGGCGGGTCGAGCACCTGGAGACGGAGTCCACAAGATCTACCCCGGAGCGTACATCAAGGTGAGTCGATACGCACACGACACTCTGCTGTTTGTCTCTAAGTCTGTTGGAAACAAGGCTAGCAGCAGACACCTGTGTGTCTCACCTGTCTGTGTCTCACCTGTCTGTGTCTCACCTGTCTGTGTCTCACCTGTCTGTGTCTCACCTGTGTGTCTCACCTGTGTGTCTCACCTGTCTGTGTCTCACCTGTCTGTGTCTCACCTGTGTCTCATCTGTGTGTCTCACTTGTCTGTGTGTCTCACTTGTCTGTGTCTCACCTGTCTGTGTCTCACTTGTCTGTGTCTCACCTGTGTGTCTCACCTGTGTGTCTAGCCTGTGTGTCTAACACAGTGGTTCTCAATTATTTTTTGTCATGCCCCCCTAGAGGACAGAAATTTTTTCAGGCCCCACCTGAATTGAAATACTATTGAGAATCTGATAATATTTATTTATCTATCTGTATAAATCACTGTATGAGTTGCAGCATTCTGCATACAATCACCTGATTATCAAAATGGTTTCATGCTGTCCGCTGCCAGTTTTTAGGCGTAAAACACAAACAGGTCTTTCCTCATTTCCGACCGTGTTCACGGTAAACCCAAGAGCTATGCAGGCATTAGGGATGTGAATCTTTGGGTGTCTCACGATTCGATTCGATTCCGATTCTTAGGGTCACGATTCGATTCAAAATCGATTCTCGATTCAACCAATTCTCGATTCAACTGATTCGCGATTCAAAAATTGATACAATGCATAGTTTGTTAAGGCAAATTATGGCATCAAAACAATACAGTTTGTATAAGATAATGTGATTTTTAAATAAACTGATTCCAATGATGTAATCACACAAAGGCAAACTTAAGTGTCCTTGAGTGTTTTGAAAGGCGCTTCTTAAATAAAATTTATTATTATTATTATTATTATTAAGACAAAAGGTAACATCTATCTATGGTCACATTATGCTATATAAGAAATGAGAACTTCCTCCATGAATTGCGCAACAGCACAACTTTAATAGCGCAATCTGCTGCAGAATGAAAAAAGCCCTTAAAGAGTGTTTTGACTGGATGAATCTGGGTTTTGAAAAAGTTGCTGTCTCTGCTTGGAAGGAAGGTGCTGCTACACTGTGTGTGGATGTTATGACCTGCACCTTCTGTTTGTGCACTTCTGTTTGACGTTGTGCCTGCAGTGCATGGCTGCCCTTGTTTGCATAGTTAATAGCCGCTTATATTCTGGGCAGCAAGCCGCCAATTTGACCATCCTTTTTTCAGCTCAGTCAGCGGATTTGGACAGAAGCCGGTAAATTGGGGGTCTGTCCTGGTCCGCCAATTTGCCACCTCGGAGGGTACACTTTTATCCAAGTCCATTCCAATCTAAATCCGAGACGTCGTTATGCCGGAAATTGCGTGAGCTGGGCGGAGGTGTGGATGACCAGCACTGTTGTGCGCCCCACAGCTGAGGAGTTTTAAAACCAGGAAACAGCTGATCACTTCATCCGCAGACGTCAAGATGAGCAACTGGACAGCTGCTGAGATCCAGGAGATGCAGCGTCTCCTCGGTCTCTGTAGCTGTCTTCGCTGTTAGCTTGTTGTTGTAGCGGCTAGCTAGGAACGGTCGCTACTTTCAAATTAAAAGCCCCCCGCTAAGAACCCAGTTCTAAACTCCAATGGGGAGCAATGCCAAGCTCTTATTTTTAAGACAAATTCCTTGCCTTTCTTTCCTCAAGCTTGCGGCAACGCTGTGTACGGAAGCCCATGGGGGCGCACAGAGAGACGGGGGGACGTTAATAAAAAATTGATTTTTGAAGTTTATGAATCGATTCAGAATTGTGGATGATTAGAATCCGGATTCTTATTTGAATCAATTTTTTCCCCACCCCTAGTAGGCATCGTCATATTTCCTGCTCCGTAGTTCCCGACCGAAGGATTAGCAGAAGAGCTTATGTCTCTTTTTTGAGATTTGTGTGCTGGTGTCAACACGGAGTGTTTTATTTTGAAAAGTAACTGGATGTTATATTGTTATTTCGGCGTTTCACTTCCTGTCTGCTCGGTGCTAAATTCAGCTGAATTGCTGCGTTGTGCTCCGGCATCCGCCAGATATGTTCCAGAGGACTGCCGGAACTGGGACAGAGCAGATACGTAGCGCAGCGGACCTGCTGAAAGTTAACACACAGACTTTTAAAGTGAAAGTGAAACCTCTCAGCTCCGCTGGCATGGCGGACGTAACGCGGCGGACACATATCCAGTTGAAATAGACCTTCGCGTCCTGCCCTGACACCTCACTCCATAGTTTGAGAATCACTGGTCTAACCTGTGTGTCTCACCTGTTTGTCTCACCTGTGCGTCTCACCTGTGTGTCTCCAGGTGTTTGACCTGCGGCAGTGTCACAGACAGATGCAGCAGCAAGCGGCAGCAGCTCAGGCAGCTGTAGTAACTCAGGCAGCAGCGGTTGTCGGTGCAATTCCAGGGCCGAACAGCGTCGGGGGGATCGCCCCCGCAGTCAGTGAGTATCAGTTGTCTGTTTCAATAAAGGTCATTAGTATCACATAGTTCCAGTGGTATGTATTGTGTGTAACAATAATAATAATAATAATAATAATAATAATAATAATAATAATAATAATATTCAGTACCCAAGGACACTTAACAAAGTGGAACAAACAAAACAAAGACTAGATGGATAAACAAAAATACATATAAGATAAAGAACTAGAAAAGTTGATTGATTCGATGGGGCTGGACATAGAGCTGATAAGACTTATTATAGAGATGGGTCTTTTTTGAAGGTCTCCAGAGAAGTCAGTTTGCGGATTTCAGCTGGGAGTCCAGTGTTCCAGAGAGTGGAGGCTGTCACACAGAAGGCTCTGTCACCTTTGTAGTTTGGTGTAAGGGATGGAGAGCTGGTGTGGCCTGATGAGCGCAGCGTCAGAGACTGGGTATAGGGGAGGAGGAGGTCAGACAGATATTGGGGGGCGAGGGAATGGAGAGATTTATAGGTCAGGTGAAGAATTTTGTGATGGAAGGCGGTAAGGTGGATGAGAGTGGGGGTGATGTGTTGCCAGGGCTTGGTGGGTTGTCCAGGGTTTTGGAGTGAGCCCGGACAGGACTCCATTACAGTAGTCCAGGCGGGAGTTGATGAAGGCATGGATGAGGGTCTCAGCTACAGGTTCGGAGAGGGAGGGTCGGGGCCTGGAGATGTTTTTGAGATGATGAAAAGCTGATTTTGTGATGAATTTTATGTGTGATTGAAAAGATAGCATGGAATCAAGGATGACACCCAGGTTGCGGACTTCATTGGATGGGGAGATAGAGCAGCCGTCCTCGTCCAAGAGAAGATCTCCAACCTTCTGGAGCTGCGCCTTGGAGGCCACAACCATGAGCTCTGTTTTATTGGTGTTTAGTTTGAGTTGATTTGATGTCATCCAGAGTTTTAAATCATGCAGGCAGTTGACGAGTGACTGTGGGGGAGCTGGGTGGATGGTTTGGTGCAGAGATATAATTGATTATCATCAGCATAAGAATGGAAGTTGAGACCATGTTTGCGAATTATCTGACCGAGGGGGAGCATGTAGATGGTGAAGAGGAGGGGTCCAAGCACAGAGCCTTGAGGCACGCCCTGGTTGACTGGAGCTGGGGTGGAACTGGAGTCTCCAATGGTGACAAACTGTTTCCTGTTTGTTAAATAGGACTGGAACCAGGAGAGTGCTGTACCAGCGAGGCCAAGGTAGTCAGATAGGCGGGTGAGGAGGATGGTGTGGGAGATTGTGAAGGCTGCAGAGAGGTTCAGGAGGATCAGAATACTGATGTGGCCAGAATCTGCAGCGATGAGGAGGTCGTTGGTGATCTTGATGAGGGCAGTTTCTGTGCTATGGCGTGCCCTGAAGCCAGACTGAAGGTGTTCAGAGAGCTCATGGTTGGACATGTGCTGCTGGAGTTTGGCGGCAACTGCTCTATCCAGGATTTTGCTCAAGGAAATTTGGAGATCGGCCGGTACTTATGTAAGTCATCTGGGTCCAGACCTGTCTTCTTGAGTATGGGGGTGACTGAAGCCGTTTTGAAGGTGGGCGGTACCATGCCAGATTCTAGGGACACGTTGATAATGTCCACAATGAGGGGGCACAAGGCAGGCAAGACTTCACCAGAGTTGTTGGCATGGGGTCCAGAGAGCAGGTGGAGGCTTTGGCCTGGGAGACCAAGTTAGCAACAGAAATTGAGTCCACGGGAGAGAAGGAGGAGACAGAGCACTGGGGCAGGCGAACAGTAGGAGGATCAGTTGTCCATGTCAGAGGTGTACGTGGTCAGGTGGTGGCAGACACCAGGAGTTGCTGGTGAATGGCAGCTACCTTTTCCTGGAAGAAGTCCAGGAACTTGAATCAGAGGTCAGGGGCACCAGAAAGCTGGGGGACATCGAGAGGGCTAAGGAGCCGGTTAATGGTGGAGAATAACATTCTGGGGTTATTTTGCTGGTCTCCAATGCGGGTGGTGTAGTAGTCTGTTTTGGCCTTAGAGAGAGCTTCTTTATAAGACCTAACGTGGTCTTTGTAGGCTTCATGGTGGACGGTGAGGCCAGATCGTTTATAGAGCCTCTCCAGGCGGCGACCAGTAGTCTTTAGGTTACGGAGTTTCCGGGATATTGGTCAGGGCCCGAGTGTTCACTGTCTTGATGTTCCTGTATGTGATGTTGCAACTCATGCGCTGCTTGGGCAGAGTGAAAAGGACGGCATGGTGGTCAAAAACAGCGAGGTCCAGGCACTGCAGATGGGAGGGAGTTGTGCCAGTGGAGCACACCAGATCCAGTGTGTGGGACCTTTAACATGCTGTGTGATGTTGAAGCAGTCCAGGAGTGACAGGAATTCAGAGGCAAAGAGGCAGCTGGTGGAGTCCACATGGATGTTGAAATCACCAAGCAGGAGTGTAGATGCAGACATGGAGCAGATGGACAGCACTGCTCGTTTAAACAGACTTGCATCTCGAGGCTCTGTGCATATAGCGGGGTTGATGTAGGAGACCAAGAGATTTAATCTCAGGGATGGAGTTTGGGGTGAAGTGACAGCAAAGGTCCAGGAGCTCCTGCCCTGAGTATTTGAAGACCAGGCCAGCAGCGGGGGAGCAACGACCATCCAACATCGCCACGAGCCGGGGGAGACCACAGCAGCAGAGGAGGGCGATACAGGAGCCAGGCGGTGAATAATCCTGAGGTTGTGGTGGAGGGAGCACCAATGGAGTAATGTTGGATAGCCCACGGAGTATTGCGTACGCTGGTTTGAAAGTTAGCGTTGCGAGGCTAACAGCTGATCGGACAAAGGTGAGTCCACGGAGCCAATTGGTGTGCTGCCTTCAAAGTTTGTAGCACAGCCCCAGAGCTTGTAGAGACAACTTGGCTTTCTTTTTTCAACAGAAAAAGCAGTTTTGCTACAGATTCAGAAGCGGCGATATTCACGCCAGTGTCCTGTAGCATCTAGGTAACCTAGCAACCTTTGTGAAGTGTAGTTTGTGCAGCAGCGTCCCCTGGTGGCAGCAGACCTGTAGGACAGACTGCTGCTCACTAAAAAAAACATCACCTGCTCTCTTTCTGTTGTCAGGTTATTATTCAGACGTGTTTGCCTGTGTGATGTCATCAGTCAGTTGAGTGAAGTGTGACTTCCTGTCTTCCTTCAGGTGTGCGTTCAGCCGCAGGTCTGGGCGTGGACGACCTGCGCAGGTTGTGTATCGTGCGTCTGAGCTTTGTTAAAGGTTGGGGGTGTGATTACCCCCGTCAGAGCATCAAGGACACCCCCTGCTGGCTGGAGGTTCACCTGCACCGAGCGCTGCAGCTGCTTGACCAGGTGCTGCACACGCTGCCACCACGAGAACACACAGTGTGACCCACTGCAGCAGTGTGTGTGTGTGTGTGTGTGTGTGTGTGTGTGTGTGCGCGCGTGTTTGTGTGTGTGTGTGTGTGTGTGTGTGTGTGTGTAGGCTGCAGGTAGGTGTAGTTTAGGTCACAGGACAACAAATCACAGCAGAGGATTCATGCACAGAAGCCGTCACCTGAACCTCCCACCTGACTGTCAGGACTCATAAGCTCAACCCACACAGGTGAAAACAAACACACCTCAGCTCTTTTGTCCAAAGGCTTCAGACAATCAGCATCCCTCCTGTCAGTCAGAGGAGTTGTCATGGAAACCAGCGTCCACATTAAAGGGTCAGGTGATCAGAGCAAAGACAAGTATTTCCTGTCCTTTAATTGTCTCCTCTTCTCTTGACGTTTTTAACGATCTTAGTCATTAATTCATTCACATGAATATTTCAGTTTTGTTCATGTTGGACACGTTCAGGCAGACGGCTGCAGCTGAGTGATCTCATGCTCTCTCACTGCTTCTGTTAATGATTCATTGAACCAAACCAACAAAACAAATGTCTGTAAATTCCTTCACATGTCCTTCCTGTGTTTATTTGGATCAGGTTGTATTTTCTCTTTTGTGTTCATGAACCTTCTCGAGTACATATGAGACAAACAGAGTCGTGTCCTGACCTGTATTATTTTTGATTGCTGTTAAGTTTGAATATATCTTTGACTTTTTAAAGATGTCCTCCCCTCCTGTAAAGCTCCACTCTCAGCGTGACTGATGAAACCTGGGGCTATTTTGATTGGTTGCTTGGTATGTTAACTGTCACTGGAGGCCACATGTAGTCTGTCAGATGGTGACAACACACATGAACATAAACACAAAACCACATGAAGTCCTGTTGCCGTCTGTGGGCCCAGTTCAATATGACGCGATCCTGTCTGATGACCTGTGGAGTTCCTCACGGTCGACTCTAGGTTCAGTCTTTCGTCATGCTGTCAGTGGATGATGTCATCAGAGAGCGCTCCCTGATGTCATCAGCGCCTCAATGTTTATATTGGATACATGATATGAAACTGGAAAACTTGTGATGTCATCTTCGTGTCTGGCTGTTCCTTTAACGAGTCTATTAATTATTTATTTTAAACACTTACCTGCCAAAGATTCATTTCCTGTTATTGATGACATCATATCCTGTTTACTGATTCAGATAATTTATTCTGTCACCTGTTTTTTTCTCTCTCTGCTTTTTATCACATTTAATATTTTAAAGACTTTTATACTGAAAGGGTGTATGATTGTGACATCTGCTGTTTATTCAAAATAAAACCTTTCCAACAAAAAGTCCTCGTCCGCCTCGTTATTTTCCTTCATGAGTCTGAAGCTCCGTCGCTGCTCTGCTGTTCATTTTGTCCTTTTAAAGATTTGTAGAGGACGACAGCACCAACACACAGCTGAATCAGGTCAGCTGACTTTAGCTCATCATACATGTTAGTTATTGATCAAGTCCATTTAAAGCTGCTGTATGTAAGAATTTACCACTTCAATCAAAATCGGTCCAACAGTAAACATGAATGTCTCTCATGTATAACTCGTACATACTGCACCTTTAAAGGAATTTGTTATAACACTTTATTTTTTTTCTCTTACATGTTTTGGATTTTATGAATCCCTATAAACAGAGACAAGATGTCGGTCTGGTTCTGGTCTCTGTAGTCTGAGCGGGCTTTGGTTGCATGCAGGTAAACAGTCCCGATGGAGAGCATAAGAGTCAGCGCCAGCTGGCTGAACCAATCAGCTGTCAGCTGACTATTTACATATTAATCAGCTTTTTCATAGTTATTCATGCAGATAAATCAACATCAGACAACAACTCGCAGATAGATTGTGATTTTATTAAATGTCTGCAAGTTATCTTTTAATCTGAAATAAATGTCTTTATTCAAACAAACCCACATTATTACTGCACTCAGGTTTTTCATACAATTGAAATCAATAATATAATAATAATGACGTTATCAATAGAGACCGTTCAAAGTTATATTGAACTTCACAGTAAAACAAGGAGTGAAGTTAAAGAGTTTTATAGAAGAAATTCAAATTCAAACTTCAAATATTTACCATATGAATGAACACAAACTGTCTCCATCAGCGAATCAACGAGCTGCTCTCAGAGGACAAAAAGGTCCAGAACACTGTCTGAACTACAAAGGTGGCAGGGTCCGCCACATATAAACAGTTTGTTGTGTATAGTTCTGTTCTGTGTGTCTCTGCGTACAGCAGAAATGACAAGAAGGTCGACTTTCTTACTTTATTCAGTCATGAAAACAAAGTTTGATGTTTGTTTGGTTTGTCTGAGCCAATGGAAAGCTTTCCCTCCTCTGTACATCTGCTCACAGCTCCTGTAATACTTGTTGCTGTCTTTGTTGTTTTGGTGGAAATCGAGCTTGACGCTATCAGTGAAATATGGCGCCACTGAGGACAAAGAGTGGGCGGATGTGAAGTTTAAATGTTTCATGTCCGCCCTCTCATTGGTCACTGTGAAGTCAATTCTTTGAAATTTAAGCCAATCGTGGAGAAGAGACCTGCATAATGAGATGATGGGGGCGGGTCTCAGTGATTTTCGCATCTTCGGACCAATAGGAGAGCGGAATCTATAAACACATGAATATTCATCCCGGATGGGCGTGGTCTCCCAGTGGAGGTCGGGCGCGAGCGAACATGGAGGTGTAGTGATCGCCTGGTCGCAGCCGGAGGAGGAAGCCCGCGAGAGAGCTTCACTGAGCCGAACGGAGCTTCACTGAGCCGAACTGAACCCGGTTTTCTTTTCAGTTTCTTTGTTCACTTTGTTTTGAGCCTCAGCTCGGCTCCGACATGGACATGAAGAAGAGGATCAGCCTGGAGCTGAGGAACAGAGACCCAGCGGAGGTGTGTACCGACCCAGGCGGACTTTAACGGATTAATTTCCCGGAGATTCGGGTGATCGATGAAATGACGATGATGAAAACATTCAGCGCGAGCGGACGTCGAGTTTCCTCCGCTCGGTCCGTTTCCTCCGCTCGGTCCGTGTGTCTTCCGACATTTTGACCCAGAAAACTAGTTCAGCGCAGTTCCAACATGGAGGAGGCTCCCGGCCGCCGCTGGAGGAGCCCGCCGCGTGCAGCCTCTTTCTCGCGCCTTGAGTTCCGTCCGCTCGCGGGGACTCCCCGAAGCATCGCGCGAGCCTTCTGCCGCTAGCATTCAGGCTAACAGGCTAACCTGGCGAGCGCCCAGCCCTCAGAATGGACCTGCAGTCGGGTCTAGTTGTCTGAGGGACGGCACTGCTGCCCGGCCGGACACACACACACACATACAGTCTCGAATTCTGTCCGAACCGTCGGTTCAAAGCCCGCCGGGTCACGGAGCGGCCGAGCTTCCATTTTAACCTTCAGTTAAATAGTTGGTTAACCACGATGCTTGTAATCTGATGGCGCGTCAAACCAGACTCCATTCGTAAATCCCCAAATTCTAAGTGCAGTTATGTATAAACGGACGGGCTTTCTGCCCCAGCACGGGGGCTCAGCCCTGGTCCGGGTCCTGCTGGTCACTTTGGCCCACTTTGACTCCAGCAGCAGTCCGTTATGAGGAGCACACTGTAAAGTTTAATGCGTGGCTCGCCCCGCTCTTCCCGCACAGTCAGCTGCTGGTTTCACGGCGGTAACGTCTCAACACGGAGTAACGCCGTTTCACCTCAAACACAAGACACGTAACGGTAACTAGTAACGGCAGTAACGGTAACTAGTAACGGCAGTAACGGTAACTGCGAGACATCCTGCAAAAATGAGCATCTTTCTGATCACATGATGAGAATTCACGTTTAGGTTGATTCTTCTTCTGTTTCCCTCCATTACTGAAACCGTCCCTCCTTAAACCACGTCACGATGTTTTGTTCCCATCAGCCTGCACACAAAACAAAGTTTTGTTCTGTGAGTTTGTGCTGCCTGTGTGAGTACTTCCGGTGTGGACAGCTCAGTGTTTCTGTGAAGTTTTAATGAACAGAACTCGTTTTGAAGTCGCAGTGCTGTTGTTATCGCTCTGGGCTTTGAACCGGACCTGGTCTGTGTCTCAGGTGTCTGACCCAGAGTGTGAACACCTGTTGTTCCTGCCTGTGTGTGACACGTCTGTGCAGTTTCTTTGTGCACCACCTTTCTGAGGCTGGATCCACAAAATGTACTGCTGTCCGGTCCAGAGCGAAACAAGACTGATGACGTTTATAGTCGGTGCAGATTTTGAGTGTTTTGAGAGTGCTGGTGCTGATGATGTCACAGTCACATGGTGTCTTGTGGTGATCAGGTGGTGGAGCTGGTGGTGGATAACTGTCGCTCCAGTGACGGGGAGGTTGAAGGTCTGTCGGACGACTACACGGAGCTGGAGATCCTCAGCATGGTGAGCGTCGGCCTCACGTCGCTCTCCAAACTGCCCTCACTGCCCAAACTACGCAAGGTCAGTCCTGCACTTCCTGCTCCCACAGTGCACCGCTGTTTTTACTCATACTGCCTGACGTGGATGTTGATGGGCCGAAATCTGTCTGCCTGTGTTTCAGCTGGAGGTCAGCGATAACACCATCTCAGGGGGTTTGGACACGCTGGCGGAGAAATGTCCTAACCTGACGTACCTGAACCTGAGCGGGAACAAGATCAAGGAGCTGAGCGCTGTCGAGGTTCTGGTGAGTTCACGTCTCTACTGCAGCTCTCAGCTCAGAGTCCACAGGTACAACTGGACAGGTGGGAGGAGCAGCCAGCTGATCCTCCTCCCTGCAGTGTTATTAAAGAGGAGCAGCTAACGCAGCTCTGCTAATTCAGTCAGAAACACTTTTCATTTCCTACACTCTTCACAATAAAATCCCCTTGTTATGACCCACTGGGACACAGAAGAGAAACGTACGACTCAACACTTCCTGTATCCATTTCAAAGTAAAATCTTTTGATGTCACACTGTAGAAGAAGAAGGGTTCAGTTGGCTGTTGTGAGACCTACAACATGTCACAGTGGTTCTGATGGACTGTCACTGCGTCTCATTCGAGAGCTCTCATCAGGTTCCACTCAGGAGCATCTGAGACACCTGGTGGTGACCTCTATCATTACAGTCCGTTCTAGTGTTTGACTTCATGTTCTGTTGACATCTGTGTGGCGACGACATGTTCTCTGACTCTGTCCACTCGTATGTTCTGCAGCAGAACCTGAAGAACCTGAAGAGTCTGGACCTGTACAGCTGTGAAGTGTCCACGCTGGAGGACTACAGAGAGAGCGTCTTCGAGCTGCTGCCTCAGCTCACCTACCTGGACGGATATGACCAGGAGGACAACGAGGTGCCCGACTCGGAGGCCGACAACGGTGAGACTCATACCAGCCGCTCGATGCTGACCTGACTGTAGCCTGTAGCAGACGAAGTGTACTGACCGCGTCAGATCAGAGAGCTTCATTAATCGTCTCTCCACAAACAGGAAGTCGTTTTCAGTCCAGCCTTTCATTTGACGAGCTTCTTCTGTCTGTAGCCGATCAGCTGTAATCATGTCGGTCAGTCCGTTAATGATGTCGCCTCACAGGTGTGATGAAACATTTAAAACACGATGAGATGTGTGAACTGGTCGATGACTTTGTGCTCCAGACGATGAAGATGTAGCCGGGCCTCCTGGAGACGATGAGGACGACGACGATGATGAGGACGATGAAGAAGGTTCTGAGGGGGATGAAGACGAGGTGGGCCTGTCGTACCTGATGAAGGAGGGAATCCAGGTGAGTTTGCAGATGATGATGATGATGATGATGATGATCAGCTGTGGACAGGTTGTCTCACTGACGGGTTTGTCTCTCAGGATGAAGAGGACGATGGAGACTATGTCGAAGAAGAGGAGGATGATGAGGAGGAGGAGGAGGAGGAAGATGGAGGTTTGTTCAGTTGGTTTTAAACATTCAGCTTTTCCACAATTAAAATAAGAATCAGCTGTTTCAGCAGAAAGATGCTAAGGCGCTTTATTTTGAAGTGTTTGACTCACTGATGTGAAGCTGCTTTGTTTTAAATGACTTAATGTTTTTAAAGAAGCATTTCACCGGTGGAAACATTGATCTTTATTGAAAGAGGGTCATATTTGTAGTCAAACTGTAACATAATTTTCGAATTGTGTGCATATTTGACCGAGAAAAGGCAGAAAGTGACTTTAGGGTGCATTTGTATGAAAGACAACAACTCCCACAATTCACAGCTCTGCAAGCCACTCCCACTAATCTGGCACACCACACATATCTCCGTCCGCTGTAGATATTTGGTCGCGAACAAACTGGCATCTCTGGAATTCACTGCAGCAGACAGAGTCCAGTTCGGTGTCCATAGGCGCACAGCGAGAGCACCACCAGTCCGCCCCTGCTCGATCCAGTCCGGGCTCCTCGTACGGGACAGGCAGGTCTTCCGCCTCGGCTGCAGCAGCCGCCGCAGCCAAGGAGGAAGACCTGCCGCCTCCATCTCCCTCAGCCCGTACAAGTAGCCGCGAACATCTGACTCGAGCGTCATGCTTTCGAAATCACTCTCTTCGATATCTGAATGATCATCTTGAATACAAGAGTACAAGCCTGGCTGCACAGCGTCTGTTCGCTTAGCGTCCAACAAAGATGGCGGCTATGTATTTTTGTTTCTGCAAGTGAAGTCCCGCCCATTGGTCTGTGATAGGTCTGTAGCGTGAGTGGGTCCCACCTCTAGCCCCCACCCTTGGAAAAATGAGCGAAGCGTTTGTAGTCTTACCCCCTCGACACAGATATAGGACTTCCTGCTTTCAATGACGTAAAATGACGATTTTTACATCATAGAAAGCAGGAAGTCCAAAACTGAAATCTGTATTTCTCTGTCTCAGGGCAAACTGAGGGAATGATGCACGACCATTCAAAAACATGACTGTTTTCCTGAAGATACAAAGCTTAATGCAAATCGGTGAAGTTTCCCTTTAACACTTTAAAGGAGCTTTATGAAGTCTATGAATTAGTAATGATACGCAGCCGCTCGCAGGTTGGAGAAGTTATTAAGATTTGAATAATAGTGAATAATACCTTAAATGTGTCATTTTATTCTCAAACTGTTTTGACTTTATTGTGAAACTCTCAGATTGTGTCTGCTGTTGCTTTTTCATTTGAAAATCCTTCCTGTCTCCCAGATGTGGATGCTGCAGCTGTTCAGGGGGAGAAGAGGAAGAGGGATGCGGAGGACGATGGTGACGATGATGATGATGAATAATCACCTTCTCCCACTGTGACCCCCCCCCCCTCCACCCTCACCCCCTCCTCCTCCAGTGACCTCTGACCCTGCCGGCCGGCCGGACAGATGCCACTTCAGAGCCGCTGAAAGCAGGTCCAGGATCAGTTCACCGCAACACTGCGTCATGTGACCAGTGACGTCATCTTTTACCTGAAACACAACAGATTAATACTCACTGATCAACAGGAAGTGTTCAGATTGGACCACTGGGGGGCGACAGACACGCCAACAGTCTGAAACAAGTTACACGTACATGTACTGCAGTATGTGTACGTGTACTGCAGTATGTGTACGTGCACTGCAGTATGTGTACGTGCACTGCAGTATGTGTACGTGCACTGCAGTATGTGTACGTGCACTGCAGTACGTGCACTGCAGTATGTGTACGTGCACTGCAGTATGTGTACGTGCACTGCAGTATATGTACGTGCACTGCAGTACGTGCACTGCAGTATGTGTACGTGTACTGCAGTATGTGTACGTGCACGTACAACAGAAACAAGCTGGTTTGATATGAAGTCAAACTCAGTATGTGTACTGCGGTACTGTTACAGATACAGATACTGTTACTGGTACAGAGGTGTGACAGTACTGGTCCCTGCCATCAGAACTTGGGTCAGTCCGTCTACAGACTGTTGTCATGGCGACAGACTGGACAGTGAATGCAGCGCACTCCTTTAGTATCTCAGGTGCTGCGTTCAGGTGCCGTACGGAGTGTAGGCCACCTGTGTGTTGTAGTTTTCAGAGCACACCACAGGGACTGTTGTTAAGCCACGTGATGCGTTCAGGTGTCTTCACTGACTGCAGTAAATCAGGATGTTTTGCAGGCCCCAATTCTAATGTTGCTAAAACTGAAGCAGTCTGATCTGGAGTCAGTCAGCCATGTTTGTCGACCTGGTGAGCGCTGTGGAGACGAGCTGAAGTTTTAATTGTCGCTCAGCCTGAGATCTGTAATGAGCTGCAGTCTGATCAGACACGCTGACTGTAGTTCTCTCTGAAGACTACATTACCCATGAGCCTCCCCTCCATTCAGCATGGTGACCTCACAGAACTGTGTTGATTTAATTTCCTGCCCAGTAACAAAGTATGGAGCTCTCTGATTGGATGATTTGTTTGTTTCTAAATTATCTTATTGCATTTACCCTGGTGTCTGGTGTAGCCCCGCCCCCCTCACCTGTTCCCGTGTGTCTGCGGCTCTGTCGCCGTCCATCCGGCTCCTCCTGCTGGTCCTGGTCTGTGTGGATCTGGTCTCTGTAAATAGAAGTGAAGTGGTCTCTGTAGGTCCTCGTCATGTCGTCCTTCTGGAGTCGGAGCGATTTTCTTCCTCTGAGTTAATTTTATTTTTTTATTCCTGTCTCGTGATCGTTTGGCTGTTTTTCAATAAAAACAACAGAATGCACAAAACTTCATCTCTGAGTCCACACACACACACACACACAGACACACACAGATACACACTCACACACACACTCACACAGACACACACACACACTCACACACACACACAGACACACACTCACACACACACACTCACACACACACACACAGACACACACTCACACACACACACACAGACACACACTCACAGACACACACTCACACACACACAGATACACACTCACACACACACAGACACACACTCACACACACACACACAGACACACACACTCACACAAAGACTCACAGACACACAAACTCACACACAGACACTCACACACACACACAGACACACACACCAGGGTTTCTGCCGGTTCTTAAAAAGTCTTAAATACATCCATCTTTTGCATATAGGTCTTAAATTACATTTAGTTAGGTCTTAAATAAGTATGTTCATTTACTGCTTCCGTCGTCACCTTTTTTGTTGTTTTGTTTTGGGGAAATGTGTTGGTGAGATCCACAGTTAGCTCTGTGTGTTGTACTTCTTCCTGAAGTAACGTGGAATGTAAGTGGCATTTTGCCAATAGCCTGGTTGGAAAACATCATCGCACACTTCACCAGTTCCAGAAAGACTTTTACAGCAGAGTCTGCTACAACTATGGGAAAGTGTAAAGTGTTGGCTTGAACAACCAGAATTAATTTGGTTAAAAGTCGTACCTAATAATGAGTTTGAAGCGCAGTGCAGGCTCTGCCAGAGGACCCTCAACTTGGGCACACTTGGTGTGAACGCGCTGCTGTCACGCACAAAATCGAAAACACACCAGTTAGCTTCTAAAAGTCTCCAGCGAAGGCGCACTTGTCACCACTTCCCAGTCCAAGTTCATCCAGTTCTGCTCGACCCGAACTCTGCGCTGCCTCTGCCGTCCCGCATTCAAGCGACATTCAAACCATCTTCGGCTCAACCCCGACGTTGAAAGCGGAGGTACTTTTTTTTTACTGCTAAACATTTAGGCAACAGATTTGGATGGAAAAAGATTCTGGGACGCACTTTTCCTTACTTGTCGTACTTCGTGTAGTTCTTAAATTCAGTTAAAAATGGTCTTAAAAAGTCTTAAATTTGACTAACGCTGCAGAAACCCTGCACACACACACACACACACACACACACACACATTATGTATATATGTGGGTTCGGGTTTGTTTACATCATCCCAGCTGTTTGTTTGTTTACACCTGTGCTTCCTGTGTCGACCACACGGCGGCGCTGCACTTCAACACAAACTGTCAGCATTCATTTAAATTCAAAAGTTTCAGTTTTGTTTTTATTTCTTACATTAAAATAGCCTGATATTGATTTAGTTCCTCATCAATTTCAGTTTTGATCTCTTTATTGATAACATAGTTTGTCGATGATCAGCTGAGTTCAGTTCTGAATTATAGAGTTTAATCTGAGCTGACCTCTGACCCTGATGATGTCACACTGAGCAGCGTCAGAGGTCACGTGATGTCATCAAGTTATTGATGAGAAGTGCTGTGTCTCAGTTCAGGTCTGCGTCCTTCAGAGGATGTGAAGGCTGTCCCAGTCTGAAGGCTCCTCCAGATGCTCCTTCTTCTCCTGTTTCTGGAGGACGCACTGCTACGATCCTTCGTGGCCTCACATATCCCAAGATTCTTTGCGCGCCCGAAAAAGAAGAAAGAAAGAGAAAATGGCGACATCGCGTGGCGTAGATCGTCACTTTCACAGGCCTGGGCGGCAGAAATCGTGACGTCAGGGTAAAACATCTGGTGATCAACCAGGAAATGCTCCAAAGGCGAGACCGTCACATTTAACAACAGCTGACGAGGTTAACAAGGTCTCTCTGAAGGACTCGCCTTCAAAGACCACAAAGGCCGAGTCCTTCAGAGGACGCAGACCCTGAACTGAGACACAGCCAATGTGATCGTGATCAGTGATCAATAAGTTCTGATATCAGTGTGTGTGTGTGTGAGCAGGAAACAGCTGATCATCTCCACCTTCTGAGTCAGCTGACAGGAAGCTGAGACTTTAACTTCCTGAGGAGCTTTCGTCCCAATTTCTGAGCATTTCCTGGTCACGATGTCTGCTGCCCAGGTCGCGAAAGTGAGACTGAAAAGACGAGTAGAAAGTAAAAATGTTTGAACTCGAGAATTTTTGATTTTCTT
Organism: Diplodus puntazzo; assembly: GCA_963678695.2. Lineage (NCBI taxonomy): Eukaryota > Metazoa > Chordata > Actinopteri > Spariformes > Sparidae > Diplodus > Diplodus puntazzo. The sequence goes on along the minus strand of OZ023160.1, from coordinate 349,887 downwards.
TTTTAACCTTTTTTGATTCTGGGGGAGGAAGAGAAGCGCCGGCGGCGGCTGGTTCATCTCCGGTTGAGAGAGGACGGTGGAGAGGTAGACCTGTTGAACCCACAGTAATGTTATCGTCATTATCATCTTTATTAGCATTATATTATTATTATTAGCATTATTATTATTAGCATTATTATTAGCATTATTAGCTAGTTAAGTTTTTTTGGGACTGAGCAGCGGGGCCCCACGAATCTCAGGATCTGAGTGTGTCGTCCAAAAACAGGGACAGAAACCTTGATTGATTTATTTTTGGATTGGACGACGTCTTCTTCAGCTCAGCTGTGATGAAGCTCTGAAGCAAAGAACAACTGATGGAAGACCACGATGAAGGTGGAAGACACACACACACACACACACACACACACACAGTGTCAGAGCTGTCATTAAAGGCAGCATTGGCTCATTTACAGTTTAATGACACACATCTGATCCAGGTTCAGTCTGCAGGTTTTATTTTAGCACATGAAAATACTGGACTACATCTCCCATCACTCCCTCTGGGTTTAAGGCTACAGCAGTGACACAGTGAACGGAGACAACAGGAAGACGATTTAATGAACAATCAGACAGCAGAACTGATCTGAGATCTGAACTGAATGATTTCATCAATATCAGGTGAAATCTTCTTCTGCTCTGATTTCGACATCGATCTCACACGTGGAGGCTGCAGCTCATTAGCTTAGCTTAGCTTAGCTTAGCAGGAGGACAGGAAACAGGCTACAAACCTCCCTGTTGCCTTGTTTCTGCTCAGACTGTCAGCTTCACGCTGTAAAGTGGCTGCCAGTCTTTATGCTAAGCTACGCTAACAGCACCAGGACAGAGAAGAGTTCATCACTGATTTAAGTGACGGACCTGTTGCAGCTGCTCCGTGAAGGTTTACATTCACGTCAATCCGCCTTCCAATATTTGATTTCATCATCAAACAAAAACAAAACAGATTTTTGTCTTCATTGTTTACAGTCGTGTTGGCGTCACCATCAGCTGCTCGCAGGACGCCGTGTTCCACGTTCCTTCAAGTCTGAGTTCTTGGTGCTGATCCGTCTGTAGTTAATCTGATGAATCGGTCTGAAGCCTGGACCGGTTCAGTTCTGCACGTTCAACAAGTACAAAAGTCTGACTTACAAAAATAAACTCCGACTGACTGTTTCAACATGTTCCAGCTGTTGTCGGCGGTCAGCTGACCGGCTGGAGGCTCACGCGTCATCGACAGCAGAAGAAGAAATGTGAGCTCGACTTTCCAGCTCATCTTCTTTTAACTGAAATCAAATCAAAAGGTCGTTCCTCTCCACAGAACCAGAACCTCAAGGTTTGCTCAGGACAATCAAATCCTGGAGGAAGAAACTATAAAACTGAGACTGTGTTTGAACAAACAGGCGAATAATTAAAAAACAATTCTGACCTTTAAATTCAAAACTTTAATCAACTGTGAAATATTTGTTTTATTTCACAGTTTAGCATTAGCTCGTGTTAGCTGACATTTATTAAACCTGTCGTATATCTGTTTCCTGTAGTCAGGATGCAGTTTAATTAATTTAATTGTTTTCATTTAAAATTCAGATTTCTGACGAACACAGTTTCAGTTTCTTTAGTTTCAAAGAAGAAGAAGAAGAAGAGAGGAGGAGAAGGAAGAGAAGAAGGAGAAGAAGAGACTGAGTCTGAGCTGAAATGACTCGGGACTGTTTGAACTGTCGTACCTTCAACTGTCACACTCGATGTCTTCAGGTGTGACTCGTAAACAGACACTTGAGGTCATGCTAGCTAGCTGCTAGCTGCTAGCTGCTCTGTGAGGCTGTACTCTGACATAACAATGCTAAATGCTAACTGGCTCACAGTTACAATGCTACCGTACTGTATGTTTAGCAGGTATGATTAGCAACATCATAGATTAGCATAATAGGCATGCTAACGTTAGCATCAGTAAACAGGCCGATGTGATGTCGTGGACACATGTTGACCTGATGGTGGCGCCACATGAAGAGAGAGGATCTCCTCAGCGTGTCGCTGCACTCGTACCGTCAGCTGTCAGCTGTCTGACCTTCACGTCCAGAACTCTGAAACACCAACAATCATAGCACACAGCCCGAGGATCAGAACTGAAGGCTGCCATCAGATCCAGTTTCTACGTCTCCTCGCCGCCTCCTCGTTGTCTTGGCACATTTTCATTCACTCTTTTTCTGCAGTTTTATGTGTTTTGACATGTGTGTGACTGAGAGGAAAGGTTCTGGTTCTGTGTTGGAGGAGTTCACAGTGAGTCCACTGAGCTGTGAGTCCGTGTTCGTGACCTGAGCAGAACATCAAACCTGAATGTTTCACAATAATTTAGAGTCCATCAGTTCTCTGCAGCATCATTTGAAGTCCGACAAACACAAGCTGCGTTCAGCAGTTTTACCTGGACCGGTCTGAACCAGTCTGAACTGGTTTGAGCCGGTCTGGACCTGTACCGTGGGCTCATACCGGGTTCAGTTTGGTGCTGTTGGCAGGGGTGAGGGGGGAAGAGGAGTCCAGCTGTCGGTACAGCGCTCTCAGCTCCTTCACCTCCTCCAGCACCTCGCGGGCCTGACTCCAGGCCGCCGCTGCCTCCTTCAGGAGTCTCTCAGCTTCAGCTCGTGCTCCTTCAGTGGACTCCCTCCCCCTCATCTTGTCCCGGTCCCCGGCCTCCCCCTCAGCCTCCCCCCGCACCTCCGTCAGCAGTTGCTCCGTCTTTTCCAGCTTCTGGCTGATGAGCTGCTGCAGGCGACCGACGGGTGCCGAGGTGCCGGGCGGCGAGGAGGCTGGTGAACGGGTCATCTCCGCCGTCTTGTTCTTAACAGCTTTGGTGTCTGAGTGCGTCAGGATCTCGTCCATGGAGGCGCAGCGGTTCTTCTCCGCCGTCGCCAGCCGTTTGCCAGGCTGGGGGGTGAAGCCGGCGCCCGTCTGCTCCCACACCACCGTCTCACGCGGAAGACTCTGGGATTTCCCAGAAGCCTCTGCGGTCCGGGCAGAGAGAGCACCGTCAGTTTTGGACCTGGGACAGTCTGAGCTCGGATGGGACACAGACTGGTCCAGTCTGACCCTGAAGGCGTCACAGCCATTGGCTCCCTGAGGAGGCGGAGCTTCCTCTTCCTGGATCAGATCCAGAGTCAGCATCCCGTCTGAGGAGGTGGAGGCCTGGAGACAGAGGGAGACGTTCTGATGATAATCATCTCTACTCGAGGTCCACTTCCTGACCCGTTCTGGAGGTCTGGACCGGCTCACATGGTCTGTGTCAGCAGAGTCAGGCTGCTTTAATGTTGAAACGACAACGAGCAAATGTGCAGTGCTGATGAAGACCGTGTGGTCCGGTCCAAAGACACACGAGAACCAGGACCTCCAGTTGAGACGGGTCAAAGTCTGAATTCTGAGATTTAACTTGATTCAAGACATCAACGATCGCCAACAATCATCATGACTGAAGACTAAAGAACGATCTATTATGCTGTTATACTTTTCAAAATAAAGGACATTTTATTGTGAAAGGGCTTCTGATGGAGGAGAGCTAAGGGCTGACGATGATGACGATGAAGGATCAGACTGACCACAGTCAGCAGGTGACCTCGGGTCGGCAGCCGTCGGTTGTGAGGAATCTTCACTCGATCTCGGGTCAGATGAGACAGCTGAGAGTCTTCGACCGTCACCTGCAGACAAGGACAGGTGAGACACACTGACATCAGAGAGCGAGCAGGAAACAGGAAGTGCTAACAGCTCAATCAGCACACTGTGTGCGGTGCTGACCCGATCAATGTGTATTCTGTCTTGTTTCTGATAATCAGATCATTAGAGGAGGAGGCAAAAAACCCACAGCTGTCCTGCCCACAATGTTAGCCCCGCCCACAATACTGGCCCCGCCCATACGCTTAGCCCCGCCCACACTCTTGGCCCCCTCCAGCTGCAGTTCCTCCAGACCAGCAGATGCTGCTGTGATCCTTTATGAAGGAAGATATCAGGACTTTAAAGGTTCAATATGTGAAACTGTCATAACATTTAAAACATATAATTATTATAATCGTCACATTAAACCCTTGATGTGACTCCTCCTCCTCCATCACACGTTAAACAACTAGAGATTAATATCGACATTTTGACAAAGATGATTTGTTTGCCTGAGTCAGCGCTTCATGATGTCACCTGGATCAATCACCTGGATCAATCACCTGGATCAATCACCTGGATCAATCACCTGGATCAATCACCTGCGTCCTCTGACAGATCAGGTGATGTCGTGTGATCACGCAGTATTTCTGTGTAACTGTTCACACACTCATCATCAGGAACAAACCTGGAACATTAAAGAACGTCTGTCTGTCTCTCAGCCTGGAACATCATGTGAGAGACGGTATCGATCAGAGTATCGATCAGAGTATCGATCAGAGTATGGACTGCTGGAAAAGATGAAGGTTGTTGACTGAATGTTAGCTGCTGCTGTCAGTGACAGACGGGACAGAAGTACACATCATGACACACACACACACACACACACACACACACACACGGTGTGATGTGGCGAGCAGCTGTTGGAGGAACTGAACCTTTTTAGACGTGAATCTTTACGTGTGAGGTTTTACAGTCGGCCACAGACAGGAAGTCAGACAATATTTAGAAATGGACCAACATGTCGACGGTTTGAGTCTGAACAGATCTGTTCAGGATCAGAAGATTGTAGAAGAACGGCAGACGTGACAACAGATCAGTGATGTCACACTCAGGACAGAAGCTCAAACAAATCTGACAAATCGTCGTCATGTCTCTGCTGCCACATCTGTGATAACACGTTAGCTAACATTAGCGCTCGGACACTTTGTTGTTTGATGACACGGTGTGTTTCACCTCCAGGGTCATTAAAGTGTTCACCATGTTCAAACAGCCAGTCAGAGCCGACGTTCAGTCGGTCAGACTGTGAGCTCCTCTGAGCGCCACGTCAGAGGAAAATGGCCGGCGTGTGAAAACGGTGTTCGGCCTCAGCGTTGGTCTGCGTACCTCGTCCAGGATTCTGTTTTTGGCTCGTGTGATGGCAGCGTTCAGCACGTTGATCCAGGACTCTTTCTCCTCCGGACTGACAGCCAGGAAGACCAGGTTAGGGACCTACAGCACACACACACACACACACACACACACATTTACATACACAGCATACACGTGTAGTCTTACGAGCGATCTGTTACAGTCAGTTAATAACACTGCTATAACATAAGTTCAACTATTGCTTGGTTTCACATGACGTCACACTGCTGCTTCGCGAGAGTGCGAAATTCAGATGGAGGGCAGGAAGTGAAGTAGCTGAGGCTCTGCCGTCTGAAAAGATGCCGATGTTTTGTGTAGTTTACAGCTGCTCCAGTCGTTCTAACCGAGAAAAGGGAAACAGGTTTTATAGTGTCTGTGTGCTAATGCTCGTTTCTGCAGCGACCACTTCGTCTGAAGTAAGTTATGTTAGCTAGCTAACTTGTTTTTTGTGGCTGTGTTCATATAGCATTAGGTTGTCGTTAAATGCTCATTTACTTAGTAATGATTATAAAGTTACCTGTAGTCTAATATGGACTTCATTGGGACATTGTAGGCTGCCCTAGCGCTTTGGGTGACGTTGAGTCGGTAGACTGGGCTCCGACTGTCAACCTTGGTTCCCAAAAAACTAAAATCAGACGCGTCTCTTTAATGAAAGCAGAGGATGAAGCTCAAGAAAGACCAACAAAGACAGTGGGAATGTGCAGAGGCTATGTTGGATCTCCTACAGACAGCTGAGAGCCCAGATCTAACGCAGACAGCCGACTAGTTGGTAATGTCGACAGCCTCGACTGTCGGCAAATCTTTAAGTTCTACCGAAAACTCTCTCGTCTTCATGAGGTACGGGTCACGTCCAACATATCTGTTAACTAACTCCTGGTATCTATGTCTTGAAACGGGATCTAAATCCGTACAGTATGGACTCTCTGCAACGGTTTCCTCCACAGACGTTTTCTCCACTGTTTACTTCCTGCCCTCCATCTGACACCGCGCCGCCTTCCCGCGTCGTCATAATCACGTGACTGAAACCCAGCTATTGTTAGACACACACACACACACACACACACACACGGCCATCTGGTGATGTGTGTGTGTGTGAAAGAGAAGCTGCCAGCTGTCTGCAGGACACCTGATCTTCTCCCCAAGGCATTCTGGGTATTTGCGGGATGGCCTGCAGATATCTGCTGAGAGTGTGTGCGCGCGTGTGTGTGTGTGTGTGCGTGTGTGTGTGTGCGTGTGTGTGTGTGTTGCTGTAAGCAAGCTCCGCCTGCTTACAGTCACTCAGCTGTGAGATGAACTTCCTGTCTGAGGTGTGACGCCTGAGTGAACAGGTGATGATGTCATGTCATGAGTCATGTGACTTCACTGTGACTGGCTGGAACATCATCAGTGATGATGATGATGATGATGATGATGATGAGGCTGTAACTTCCTCATTAACAGTAAAGTGCCTGATTTCTTCTTCTTCTGTGGTTTAATGGCACTGACTGGAGGATTAGCTCCACCCACTGTCTCCATCAACCAATCAGCTCACAGTCTCACTTAGTAAGAAAGTTGTAAATGCCTAATGAACAACGATCCAACAGACAGGTGTACAGATATGTGATACAGGTATATAGACAGGTGTGTGGTCAGGTGTGTGGTCAGGCGTGTGGTCAGGCGTGTGGACAGGCATGTGGACAGGCGTCTGGTCAGGTGTGTGGTCAGGTGTGTGGTCAGGCGTGTGGTCAGGTGTGTGGTCAGGTGTGTGGTCAGGTGTGTGGACAGGCGTGTGGTCAGGTGTGTGGACAGGCGTGTGGACAGGCGTGTGGTCAGGTGTGTGGTCAGGTGTGTGGTCAGGTGTGTGGACAGGCGTGTGGACAGGCGTGTGGTCAGGTGTGTGGTCAGGTGTGTGGTCAGGTGTGTACCGTGTTTCCCGGCGTGCTGCAGCGCTGCAGTCTGAACTTGCTGTGGTTCTTCTTGCTGCGGCTCTTGTTCTTCCTGATCTCTTCACATCGCTCGTAGTCAGACAGGTCCAACACCTCGTCAGCACGACCCAGCTCCTTCACCTGCAGGGAGACAGGTCTCAGGTGAGACATGTGAGACAGGTGAGAGGGGTCCCAGGTCACGACCTGAGTTCTGAAACAAACAGATGCTGTGCAGCTGTTGGTGTGCTGTTGAACAGAACCAGACTCACTGCCTCCAGCCTTGATGCTAAGCTAAGCTAATCTGAGCTGATGACCTCACATCTTCTTCTGCAGCTCAGTTTACAGATTTAGACGAGCAGGTAAAAGTTCCATCACTTTACGGTGGATTGCCCTCCTGCTGCAGGATGTCTCTTAAACTACCAAAATAAAATGCAAACAGTCAAATCCTGAGAGTCGGGCCGAGTTGGACCGAGGAGACGCAGAGGATCAGTGATGTCATCATGTGTGTTGCAGACCAACATGAACAGCTGTTGTTGTTCATGATGTAAACAGGAAGTGTCTGTTTGTTTGCATGTAGTCAAATGAAGAGAGCTGCTCGTCTGCTGCAGCGGTCTCTACTGGCTCTACTGCAGGTTCTACTGCAGGTTCTACTGTAGGCTCTATTACAGGTTCTACTGCAGGTTCTACTGCAGGTTCTACTGCAGGCTCTATTACAGGTTCTACTGCAGGCTCTACTACAGGTTCTCCTTCTGGTTCTACTACAGGTTCTACTGCAGGTTCTACTGCAGGCTCTACTGCAGGTTCTACTGCAGGTTCTACTGCAGGCTCTACTGCAGGTTCTCCTTCAGGTTCTACTGCAGGTTCTACTGCAGGTTCAACTGCAGGTTCTACTGCAGGCTCTACTGCAGGTTCTCCTTCAGGTTCTACTGCAGGTTCTACTGCAGGTTCTACATAGAGAACTTGCAGAACATCCTGTAACGTGACATTTACAGACTCAATCTCAGTTCAGTGAAGAAAATGAGATTAAAGTTGATTTATTGATGATTAATAATCAATTAATCTGCTGATTATTGTCTGAATTATTGTCAAGTAAAAGAAATACTGATGTCCATCTTGTACTGAAGCGGGCTGTACCACAGAACCTTTAGAACTGTTTCCAGCTCAGTGAGGAGGAACAAACCTCAGAGTGTCACAAGATCACACTCACACTCACACACACACACACACACACACACACACACACACACACAGATGATCAGATGGAGCACAGGTGAGACAGGAAGTGGTTTCAACCTGATGCAGCTGCAGGTGAGCCTCATGTCTCTGTGTAGACGGGTCAGAGGTCACTGACTCATTATGTAAGACTGAATATTGATTATTGATCATCTGACTGCTGATGCAGGCACAGTGACATCAGCCTGAGGGGAGGACACACACACACACACTCACACACACAAAGTAATGACAAAATAATAAAGTAAATAATCAATCGTGTGTGTGTGTGTCAGTGTGTCTGTGACTGTGTGTTGTGTGTGTGTGTGTGTGTGTGTGTGGGGGGGGGGGGGGGGGGGGTCTATTCCTGGTGGACAGGAAGTCGAACTGTTGAACCACAGAAGCAGAACTGAGACAGACAGGCGAGAAGAGAACGTCCTAATTTGGTTGTGAGACAGTTTCATGAAGCTTCATGTGACAGCTGACGTGTGATTGGTCAGATGACAGACAGTCAGAGACAGGAAGTGAAACTTCTATAAAAAGCTTTAAACTCTGATTTCCTGCAGTTGAGATGATGAAAATCCTGTCTGTGCCCTTATAAGGTTCTATCAGAGCGTTCTGCAACAGATTAATGTTCTACCAGAGCGTTCTGCAGCAGACAAAATTTCTATCAGAGCGTTCTGCAGCAGACAAAATTTCTATCAGAGCGTTCTGCAGCAGACAAAATTTCTATCAGAGCGTTCTGCAGCAGATAAATGTTCTACCAGAGCGTTCTGCAGCAGATAAAAGTTCTATCAGTGTTCTGCAGCAGATAAATGTTCTATCAGAGCGTTCTGCAGCAGATAAAAGTTCTATCAATGTTCTGCAGCAGATAAATGTTCTATCAGAGCGTTCTGCAGCAGACAAAAGTTTTATCAGTGTTCTGCAGCAGATAAATGTTCTATCAGAGCGTTCTGCAGTGGACAAAATTTCTATCAGAGCGTTCTGCAGCAGATAAAAGTTCTATCAGTGTTCTGCAGCAGATAAATGTTCTATCAGAGCGTTCTGCAGCAGATAAAAGTTCTATCAATGTTCTGCAGCAGATAAATGTTCTATCAGAGCGTTCTGCAGCAGACAAAAGTTTTATCAGTGTTCTGCAGCAGATAAATGTTCTATCAGAGCGTTCTGCAGTGGACAAAATTTCTATCAGAGCGTTCTGCAGCAGATAAATGTTCTACCAGAGCGTTCTGCAGCAGATAAATGTTCTACCAGAGCGTTCTGCAGCAGATAAAAGTTCTATCAGTGTTCTGCAGATAAATGTTCTATCAGAGCGTTCTGCAGCAGATAAATGTTCTATCAGAGCATTCTGCAGCAGACAAAAGTTCTATCAGTGTTCTGCAGCAGGTAAATGTTCTATCAGTGTTCTGCAGCAGATAAATGTTCTATCAGAGCGTTTTGCAGCAGACAAAAGTTCTATCAGAGAGTTCTGCAGCAGATAAATGTTCTATTAGAGCGTTCTGCAGCGGACAAAAGTTCTATCAGAGCGTTCTGCAGCAGATAAATGTTCTACCAGTGTTCTGCAGCAGATAAATGTTCTATCAGAGCGTTCTGCAGCAGATAAATGTTCTATCAGAGCGTCTGCAGCAGATAAATGTTCTATCAGAGCGTTCTGCAGTGGACAAAAGTTCTATCAGAGCGTTCTGCAGCAGATAAATGTTCTACCAGTGTTCTGCAGCAGATAAATGTTCTATCAGAGCGTTCTGCAGCAGATAAATGTTCTATCAGAGCGTTCTGCAGTGGACAAAAGTTCTATCAGAGCTTTCTCCAGCAGATAAATGTTCTATCAGAGCGTTCTGCAGCTGACAAAAGTTCTATCAGAGCTTTCTGCAGCAGATAAATGTTCTATCAGAGCGTTCTGCAGCGGACAAAAGTTCTATCAGAGCGTTCTGCAGCAGATAAAAGTTCTATCAGTGTTCTGCAGCAGACAAAAGTTCTATCAGTGTTTTGCAGCAGACAAATGTTCTATCAGTGTTCTGCAGCAGATAATGGTTCTGTGAGGACGTTCCGTGCTGTGTGCAGCAGCAGTGAAACCGGAGCTCTCTGTGTGTCTGCAGCAGCTCACACTGAAACTCGACTCCAGCAGAACGACGCTGTAGAACGTCGAGGAGGAACTGTCTGTTTCAAGTCAGAACCAAAACAACAGAACGCTGAAGAACGTCTAAATAATGAGGCTTCTGACGATCATTCTCATTACTGATCATTGATCTGTTTAAATGAACACAGGTTGTCTTTAGTTCTTAGAGAGGTTCTTCGGTGGATCACATAGAACCTGTTTAGAATGAGATGAGAACGATGTGAAGAAAGTGGAACCAGATCATATTTTGTGTTATCAAATTGGACTGGAATGATTGGTTGATTATTATTGATTGGCTATTGATCGTCAATTCAGTTGTTCTCAGGAGAACCCTCTCATGTTCTGTAAATGTCACTGCCTGGTGATGACATCACTCACACACCTGTCTTTTGTTACCATGGTGATAATTAACAAGGTCTCAGCTGCTGATCAGAAATAAGTCAATCAGCTGACAGAGGGGCAGGTCTGAATCACCTGTAGGCCCCGCCCCCTTCTGACTCACCTCCTTCTCACAGATGAACAGCTGATCTCCTCTCAGAACCACGAAGCGGTTCTTCCAGATCTCTCTGAAGATCCCTTTGCCGCAGAACTTTCGGATCCAGCCGACCTTTTCGGGCTGAGCGTGCTGCTGCGACGCGTCCTGCGAACCCTGAACAGGAAACAGGAAACAGGAAGCTGTCAGAGGAGCAGCGTCACCTCATGGATCTGGTAAGTGAAACCTGAACACCGGGTGGAAGCGGCCCAGCGTCCGTCTTCTGCACGGCCGACAGAGCGTGAGCACTACAGACTTCCTGCGGCAGAGCAGCTAACTTCCTGTGTAGCCCTCCGCTAACTTGAATGGGGATAAAACGATGACATCGTGCGTCGACATCGCAAATGTTACTGGAGCCTTTTGTTTAATTTCAGGCGACGTTCAGACCTGCAGAACGTTTCGACACCTCACTCCAGCTCCCATGATGCCTTGTGTGAATTATGGGCGTGTCCAGTCACTTCACCAGAGCGGGCGTCCTCCATAGTAACAGACATTAATCCTATGATTGGTTTGATTGATTAAGAAGTTTAGCACTGAGCACACTGAGCTAACACTGCTGCAGCGGTGCCGTCAGTTATTATCTTCCTCTGTGACGGACATTAGTTCCACGTCTCCACACAAGTTCAATTTTCATTTTCATTTATTTCATTTATTTATTTATTTATTTTTAAGTTTCAACTTCACTGATACTACAGTAATACCTCACTGATACTACAGTAATACCTCACTGATACTACAGTAATACCTCACTGATACTACAGTAATACTTCACTGATACTACAGTAATACTTCACTGATACTACAGTAATACTTCACTGATACTGCAGTAATACTTCACTGATACTACAGTAATACTTCACTGATACTACAGTAATACTTCACTGATACTACAGTAATACTTCACTGATACTACAGTAATACCTCACTGATACTACAGTAATACCTCACTGATACTACAGTAATACTTCACTGATACTACAGTAATACCTCACTGATACTACAGTAATACTTCACTGATACTACAGTAATACTTCACTGATACTACAGTAATACCTCACTGATACTACAGTAATACTTCACTGATACTACAGTAATACTTCACTGATACTACAGTAATACTTCACTGATACTACAGTAATACCTCACTGATACTACAGTAATACTTCACTGATACTACAGTAATACTTCACTGATACTGCAGTAATACCTCACTGATACTACAGTAATACTTCACTGATACTACAGTAATACTTCACTGATACTACAGTAATACTTCACTGATACTACAGTAATACCTCACTGATACTACAGTAATACTTCACTGATACTACAGTAATACTTCACTGATACTACAGTAATACCTCACTGATACTACAGTAATACTTCACTGATACTACAGTAATACTTCACTGATACTACAGTAATACCTCACTGATACTACAGTAATACTTCACTGATACTACAGTAATACTTCACTGATACTACAGTAATACCTCACTGATACTACAGTAATACCTCACTGATACTACAGTAATACCTCACTGATACTACAGTAATACCTCTTTGCTACTACAGTAATACCTCACTGATACTGCAGTAATACTTCACTGATACTACAGTAATACTTCACTGTTACTTCACTGTTACTTCACTGTTACTTCACTGAAGTGCTTGTGAAGCAGGAAGCTGCTCAACTTCTTGATTCGACTCATTTCATGACTTTCAAGTTCCTGTTTTTTGAGAGAAATGTTTTCAGACTCAGAACAGTTTGAAGCTTTGAACTGAATGATTCTGTGAATTAACAAAGTAAATGTGTGCAGATAAAGAACATGAACATGTGTTTTTATCTGCACTACAACACTGTTGTCTGGACTCAACTCACATTTAGGTTTTATAAACTGTATTTAAATATCAGATTATTCAACATTAGCAGTGATTATTTATTATTCCTACAGTTTGTATGTTCTGTTGTGAAGAACACAAAGTTCAGTGAGAACATTTAAAGGTTCAGTCTGTAGCTGAAGAGACGTTAATGAGCTGAGAAAGATCTTCAATCAACTGACTGGAGGAACAAACAACACACTTCATACTGCATTACTGTGTTTACATGTGGCGGACCCTGCCACCTCTCTGGCTTCAGACAGTGTTCTGGGACCTTGTTTTCTTGTGAGAGCAGCTCGTTGATTCACTGATGGAAACACTTTGTGTTATTACAACTCTACAGATCAGCTGTGACCCAGAAATCATCTGACATCACTTCAACTGAACATCCATCGATCCATCGGAACCACCAACACGTACAGATGTTATGTAAGTGTGTGTGTGTGTGTGTGTGTGTGTGTGTGTGTGTTGCTCCACAATTTCACGCTCATTGTTTCGTCCTTTAATTCTCGGGATGACGTCACGCTCCTTCATCTTATTATTTATTTTTTCATCTGTTTTTAAATCAACATCGCGCTTTTATTCTGAAACCCGGAAGTGGAGTCTTGAAACCAGCCCGCGGCTTGTGTTGCCTTCAAAATAAAGGCTTAAACTAATCCTTGAGGCTTTTGTTCCTCGAGCTTCTCTTTAACGTCATGAACCGGACCGACCTGGACCGACGCCGGCGGTCCGGCTCGGCCCAGCCGCCCTCACTCACCCGTGTCCCGGAGTTGTTCTTCTTCATGCTGAGTGTCAGGCTGCGGCCGGACGCGACTTCTCACTTCACGGTAACTCCGTTATCCTCCGCAGCGGCGGACCGGCGGGAGAAGCGCGATTAAAGCCGCTCAACACTGTTGAAGTCCGGCAGAGAGGACCGGAGCCTCCGCTCAGCTCCGCCGCTCCTCAGCTGTTGATCCTCGGCGTGTCCCTGCTCGTCGCCCCGCTGCTCGCTGCTGCTGCTGCCGGGCTCTGCTGCGCTCTGACCGGCCAGGAGCCGCTCTGTGGGTCGGTGTCCGGTTACTCTCCCCCCCCCCCCCACAGTCTCCTCCTGCTCCTCCTCCCGACTCCCTGCTGCTCAGCGGCTCCTCGGCAGCCCCACAGCGCCCCCCACAGGCAGAACCCGTCCTGCTGTCTTGTTCCCTTTATTTCATATCTTAATACTTCATTCTAACTGCTGTCAGTAAAAGTACTCCAGTGTCCTGTTCTGAGTGCGACGAGTTTAAAGGACCAGTTCACAATAAAGTCAGTCATCATGTCCTCCCAGATCCCCGAGGAACCCGAACCGTTCTACAGCTGGAGACATGACAGACGTTATTATTATCGTTATTTTCCTTTTTCTTGTTATTAATATTATTATCTGTGTGTGTGTGTGTGTGTGTGTGTGTGTTAATCTGGATGTGGGCAGATGTTTCAGTCTGATCTGGAGTCAGTTTCACTCTGAGCTCAGATCATCAAACTGGGTCAGACTGAGAGAGCGAGGCTGATCTGCAGATTATCTACTGACACGCTCCATTAAAGACCTGAAATACACAGTGAGGACGACGACAACAACAATAACAACAACAACAACAACAATGCGACGAGGTGAGGAACCTTATATGGCTCATACAGAACCTTATATGGCTCATACAGAACCTTATATGGCTCATACAGAACCTCATATCGCTCATACAGAACCTTATATCGCTCATACAGAACCTTATATGGCTCATACAGAACCTCATATCGCTCATACAGAACCTTATATCGCTCATACAGAACCTTATATGGCTCATACAGAACCTCATATCGCTCATACAGAACCTTATATCGCTCATACAGAACCTTATATCGCTCATACAGAACCTTGTAATGCTCATACAGAACCTCATATCGGTCATACAGAACCTTATATCGCTCATACAGAAACTTATATCACTCATACAGAACCTAATATGGCTCATACAGAACCTTATATGGCTCATACAGAACCTTATATCGCTCATACAGAACCTTATATCACTCATACAGAACCTAATATGGCTCATACAGAACCTTATATGGCTCATACAGAACCTTATATGGCTCATACAGAACCTTTATGGCTCATACAGAACCTTATGTGGCTCATACAGAACCTTATATGGCTCATACAGAACCTTATATGGCTCATACAGAACCATATATCACTCATACAGAACTTGTGGACAGTCTTGGTCTAAAGCTTTTAAACATGTGAGTATCACTGCTGATGAGGACATAAGAGACTTTATATGAAACATAAATCCAAACCTTTATTCAGAAAATAAAATATAATCTCGATCACGGTACAAACAAATCACAAGTTTAATTAAAGCAAAACTAACTTATGATTGATTACCTGAGAACAAAACAACATAATGCCGTTCATCTTCTGTATGTCGCTAATAAACCATCATACAGCAAACATACAGCAAACATACAACAATCATACAACAAACATACAGCAATCATACAGCAAACATACAACAATCATACAGCAAACATACAACAAACATACAACAATCATACAACAAACATACAGCAAACATACAGCAAACATACAACAATCATACAGCAAACATACAACAATCATACAGCAAACATACAACAAACATACAGCAATCATACAGCAAACATACAACAATCATACAACAAACATACAGCAAACATACAGCAAACATACAACAATCATACAGCAAACATACAACAAACATACAGCAATCATACAACAAACATACAGCAAACATACAGCAAACATACAACAATCATACAACAAACATACAGCAAACATACAGCAAACATACAACAATAATACAACAAACATACAGCAAACATACAGCAAACATACAACAAACATACAGCAAACATACAACAATCATACAACAAACATACAGCAAACATACAACAATCATACAACAAACATACAGCAAACATACAACAATCATACAACAAACATACAGCAAACATACAACAAACATACAGCAAACATACAACAATCATACAACAAACATACAGCAAACATACAACAATCATACAACAAACATACAGCAAACATACAGCAAACATACAGCAAACATACAGCAATCATACAACAAACATACAGCAAACATACAGCAAACATACAACAAACATACAGCAAACATACAGCAAACATACAGCAAACATACAGCTGAAGACAAATATCAACCACCAGGACACAGAATGAACCTTGTTATAGAAACCTTAAGGAAACACAAAGGGAACTGAAAATAAAACATAAATGGAACATTAAGGGAACATAAGAGAAGAACGTTCAGAGAACATGAAGAGAACATTAAAGGAACATGTTGATATTTTCTCTGGAGGAAACTGCTAACCAATAAAAACAGGTGTGACATCACTGCGAGTCAAAGGTCAGCAGTGATACATCGTCCAATCAGGGAACAACGTTGTTCAAACGAGCACCATGGTTTATTTTTTATCACGTCCTGTTTTACAAACTTCACAGCTCCAGCTGAAAAACTAAATGATTATGCATTATTATCTTACTTTTTTTTCATCCAATCTGAACTCTGATTGGCTCCCGTCAGCTGTCAATCACTCTGAGTTTGTCACTGATGCTCTGACTGTCTGACATGATGGAGGCACTACAGCCTGCGGACTGGACTTCACTTCCTGTTCCTGCATCGCACAGACATCAGGGCTGAGGTCAGAGGTCGGCATCCTTCAGTCCGACCAATCGGGCGCTCTCCTCCCACAGCCTCCTCGCCACCTCGTCATCCCGCCCCTCTGGAGCCGCCTCCTTCTCAGCACAGTCGCTGAAAACAAACACGTCATAATTTAAATGACAGCAGCTGAAGTGCAGTGAGTCATGAGCGCAGTGAGCGGCTCTCTGTTGTGGTTCAGCGGGTTGATGTCACCTCAGCAAGACTCATGAACGACCTTCATGACACCTGTGAGACGAGCAGCGACCTCAACTGACAGTATAGAGAGTTAAACAGGAACTGGCAGGAGATCCAGAACATCCAGAGCCCGCCCTCCTCCTCCTACCTGAAGTACCGCCCCGATCGATCCTCCAGGCCCGGCGTCAGGGCGCAGTACAGCGTCGTCTGACTGCCCTGAGTGGGAGTCTTCATCAGCAGCAGAGAGGGGAGGCTCAGCAGCGCTCCCATCAGTGGGAACCAGCCCTGAACATGACGACCCAACTCGGTCCGGATCACACCCGGGTGGAGACAGAACGCCGACACGCCGGAGCCTGAAAGACACTGAGGTCAGGACCGGCAGGTGGGAACAACAGGTCTGTGTTTACTACAGTCATCTGATCAGCCAATCACGGCCCAGCTCTGACCTCTGAGTCGTTGGGCAAGTTCTCTGGAGAACAGGACGTTGGCCAGTTTGCTCTGCCTGTAGCTCTCCAGAGAACTATACGACCTCCTGCTGAAGAACAGGTCGTCCAGGACGATCCGTCCTGAAGAGTCACAGACACGACAACGCCCGGTTAGAACATCATCATCAACAGGGTCAGGGTTCACAGGACAGAGGACAGGGGTCAGGGGTCAGGGGTCGGGGCTCGTACCCCCTTGGTGGGCGATGGACGACACGGTGACGACTCGGCTGGGGGAGGAGCTCTTCAGCTTCGGCAGCAGCAGGTTGGTCAGCAGGAAGTGACCCAGATGATTGACAGCCAGCTGAGTCTCAAAGCCGTCCTCCGTCAGCCATCTTGGACACATCATCACTCCTGCAGACAGACAGGTGCAGAGACAGACAGGTGCAGAGACAGACAGGTGTAGAGCAGACAGACAGGTGCAGAGACAGACAGGTGAGCTCACCTGCGTTGTTGATCAGGATGTCCAGTCTGTCTTCACTGTCCAGGAAGTCTTTGGCGAACTGTTTGACAGAGTAAACGGAGGCCAGGTCCAGGTGCCTGATAACCACGTTACCGTTTCCTGTCGACTGTCGGATCTCCTCCGCAGCCTGCTCCGCCCGGGTCAGGTCCCTGCATGCCATCACCACCCGGGCCCCTGCAGTGAAGCAAACACACCCATCACTACCCGAGCGGCTAGAGCTACAAATCAAACACACGCTGTCTCCACCTGGGACCAGAGAGCTACATAACAAGCACACCCTGTGATGGCTGGGGCTCCTGGAACAGCAAATCAAACGCACCTTGTTTCAGTGGCCCAGGTGTGGTGACAGGGTGCGTTTGATTTAACACACACAGGAAGTATTAATCCTTGTAATCGGCTCAGATGGTTTGAGCCTTTCTGAGCATTACTATGACCTCTGACCCCTGGTGATGTCATCAGCTCTGTGTGTGTGTGTGTGTGTGTGTGTGTGTGTGTGTGTGAGAGATCTAGAATCAATAGATTTGATTAACTTGGTGGAGATGTTGTGTAGTTGCTCAGAAAACACAAACATCAACAAACAATAAATAATTGACACTCACACAAACACACTCTCTCACACACACCGACAAACAAACACACACACACACACACACACACCTCTGCGTGCCAGGTCTCTGCTCGTCTCTTTGCCGATGCCAGTGTTTGCTCCGGTGATCAGAACCGTCTTCCCGTCCAGACGAACAGAACAGCGACACACTCCACCTGCAATCCACTTCCTCAACACTGCCAGACCTACACACACACACACACACACACACACAGAGAGAGAGAGTAAATGTACTAGTTATGTATAATTGTGTAATGTTACATTTCATGCTGCAGATATCTGAATATTGTGTGTGTGTGTGTGTGTGTGTGTGTGTGTGTGTGTGTGTGTAAATATGAGAGGCTGAACGAGGCTGAGAGAAAAAAGACGAGTCAGCAGAACACAGGAATGTTAATCAGCTGATGTAACACACTGCACTGTGTGTGTGTGTGTGTGTGTGTGTGTGTGTGTGAAGCAGTGTGACTTCATTGCTCGTTAGTTTGGTTTCAACTGGACACACTTCCTGTACTCCTGCTGATGGTGTAATGGAGTACACGACACTCGATGATTTTATCATCAATCAGATAACAACAGTGTTGATGATCAGCTGATCAGTTGATATGTGTAAATATATGGATCAGTTACTTTACTGATACTTTGATACTTCAGAACATTATACAGCAGATACTTTAAGACTTTTACTCGAGAATGACTTGAGTACATGTTCACAAATATCTAAATATATTTATATACACATTTCTTTCTAACACTGTTGGCATTCTGTGAACAACAAAGGAAGAATGTCCTTCATCAGCGAGAACATGTTTGTTTACTGCATGTGACAATAAACACGTGTAATCCTGGAGAACCTGTGAGAATCAGTCTGAACGACCTGTTGTAATAGATTACACTACACACACACACACACACACAGTTAATGATGAAGTTAAATATAAGAGCAGGTCTGAAGCTGATCAGCCAATCAGAGCACACCACACACCTGCTAATGGAGCGATAAACACTGAGTTCTGTGCGGATGATAAATTATTGATTATGATACGTTATTGATCAGGAATCAGAGGCAGAGTCTTACAGATCAGAGCGACTCCCAGCAGAGCGCCGGCTCTCAGCAGCAGACCCCCCCGGCCCGCCTCCTCCGGCCCCGGCTCCGTCTCCGGGTCCGAGCTGCCACCACCACCGGGCCACGGCAGCACCAGGAATCCTCCTGGAGCTGCGCCTCTCATCCTTGCAGGTCAGAACAGACTGAAGATAAAGCGGGCCGGGCAGAGCGGAGCCAGGACAGACAGCGGGGGGAGGAGGCAGATTAAGAGATTAGAGCAGATTATGGGCACAGAGCTGCTCCTGGATCAGTTAGAGAACACAGACAGGAGGGATCACTGCAGCCCAACAACACGTCACAGCACCACACAACATGGTTCTGACGCAGGATTAATGTCTGAGCAACAGTTATTGATTACAGATCAGCTGATAGAAGGAATGCTACTAGCGACAACAGACAGAGAGGCTGAAGGCAGCAATGTAACGAGTACTCAACAGCCATACTCGAGTAAAAGAAAAGACATGCTGTTCAAACATTACTTTGGTAAAAGTAAAAGTCACCAACAGGAATATTACTCGAGTGAAAGTCTTAAGTGTGAACAGTGGCAGTAAATGATGCACAGATTTGGCTCTGATGCAGAATGTAATCAGTCAAGTACAGTACTTGAGTAAATGTACTCAGTTACATTCAGTCACTGGCTGTCTGTGTTACTGCAGGATTTAAATCAGAGTAGATGACAATTACATTAATCACATTACATTACTATTACTACATTACTACTACATTCATCATGAACGTGTAATCAGAGTAATTAGCAGAGAGATCAGGAGGGTAATCAGTAATCAGGAGAGTAATCAGGAGAGTAATCAGGAGAGTAATCAGTAATCAGGAGAGTAATCAGGAGAGTAATCAGTAATCAGGAGAGTAATCAGGAGAGTAATCAGGAGAGTAATCAGTAATCAGGAGAGTAATCAGTAATCAGGAGAGTAATCAGGAGAGTAATCAGGAGAGTAATCAGTAATCAGGAGAGTAATCAGGAGAGTAATCAGTAATCAGGAGAGTAATCAGTAATCTGGAGATTAATCAGTAATCAGGAGAGTAATCAGGAGAGTAATCAGTAATCAGGAGAGTAATCAGGAGAGTAATCAGTAATCAGGAGAGTAATCAGGAGAGTAATCAGTAATCAGGAGAGTAATCAGGAGAGTAATCAGTAATCAGGAGAGTAATCAGTAATCAGGAGAGTAATCAGGAGAGTAATCAGTAATCAGGAGAGTAATCAGGAGAGTAATCAGTAATCAGGAGAGTAATCAGTAATCAGGAGAGTAATCAGTAATCTGGAGAGTAATCAGTAATCAGGAGAGTAATCAGTAATCAGGAGAGTAATCAGTAATCAGGAGAGTAATCAGTAATCAGGAGAGTAATCAGTAATCAGGAGAGTAATCAGTAATCAGGAGAGTAATCAGTAATCAGGAGAGTAATCAGGAGAGTAATCAGTAATCAGGAGAGTAATCAGTAATCAGGAGAGTAATCAGTAATCAGAGTAATCAGGAGAGTAATCAGTAATCAGGAGAGTAATCAGTAATCAGGAGAGTAATCAGTTATCAGGAGAGTAATCAGGAGAGTAATCAGTAATCAGGAGAGTAATCAGGAGAGTCATCAGTAATCAGGAGAGTAATCAGTAATCAGGAGAGTAATCAGTAATCAGGAGAGTAATCAGTAATCAGAGTAATCAGGAGAATAATCAGTAATCAGGAGAGTAATCAGTAATCAGGAGAGTAATCAGTAATCAGGAGAGTAATCAGGAGAGTAATCAGTAATCAGGAGAGTAATCAGGAGAGTAATCAGTAATCAGGAGAGTAATCAGTAATCAGGAGAGTAATCAGTAATCAGGAGAGTAATCAGGAGAGTAATCAGTAATCAGGAGAGTAATCAGTAATCAGGAGAGTAATCAGTAATCAGGAGAGTAATCAGGAGAGTAATCAGAGTAATCAGGAGAGTAATCAGTAATCAGGAGAGTAATCAGGAGAGTAATCAGTAATCAGGAGAGTAATCAGTAATCAGGAGAGTAATCAGTAATCAGGAGAGTAATCAGTAATCAGGAGAGTAATCAGGAGAGTAATCAGTAATCAGGAGAGTAATCAGGAGAGTAATCAGTAATCAGGAGAGTAATCAGGAGAGTAATCAGTAATCAGGAGAGTAATCAGGAGAGTAATCAGAGTAATCAGGAGAGTAATCAGTAATCAGGAGAGTAATCAGGAGAGTAATCAGTAATCAGGAGAATAATCAGGAGAGTAATCAGTAATCAGGAGAATAATCAGTAATCGGGAGAGTAATCAGTAATCAGGAGAGTAATCAGTAATCAGGAGTAATCAGTATCGGAGAGTAATCAGTAATCAGGATAGTAATTAGTAATCAGGAGAGTAATCAGTAATCAGGAGAGTCATCAGTAATCAGGAGAGTAATCAGTAATCAGGATAGTAATTAGTAATCAGGAGAGTAATCAGTAATCGGGAGAGTAATCAGTAAACTGGATAGTAATCAGTAATCGGGAGAGTAATCAGTAAACTGGATAGTAATCAGTAATCAGGAGAGTAATCAGGAGAGTAATCAGAGTAATCAGGAGAGTAATCAGTAATCAGCAGAATAATCAGTAATCGGGAGAGTAATCAGTAAACTGGATAGTAATCAGTAAACTGGATAGTAATCAGTAATCGGGAGAGTAATCAGGAGAGTAATCAGTAATCAGGAGAGTAATCAAGAGAGTAATCAGAGTAATCAGGAGAGTAATCAGTAATCAGGAGAGTAATCAGGAGAGTAATCAGAGTAATCAGGAGAGTAATCAGTAATCAGGAGAGTAATCAGGAGAGTAATCAGTAATCAGGAGAGTAATCAGTAATCAGGAGAATAATCAGTAATCGGGAGAGTAATCAGTAAACTGGATAGTAATCAGTAATTGGGAGAGTAATCAGTAATCAGGAGAGTAATCAGGAGAGTAATCAGAGTAATCAGGAGAGTAATCAGTAATCGGGAGAGTAATCAGTAATCAGGAGAGTAATCAGAGTAATCAGGAGAGTAATCAGTAATCGGGAGAGTAATCAGTAATCAGGAGAGTAATCAGGAGAGTAATCAGAGTAATCAGGAGAGTAATCAGTAATCGGGAGAGTAATCAGTAATCAGGATAGTAATCAATAATCAGGAGAGTAATCAGTAATCGGGAGAGTAATCTGAGTCCTTTGTCCTGAAAATCTGTTGAGTTTTTGTGGCCTTGCTCCTGACGTCACTGTCTAGCCCCGCCCCTCTGTAAACCAACAAAAAACAAAATGGCGCCTGCCCTGACAGTGTGCTGCCGTTTTGGCGCCTCTCGGCCTCCATGTTGACGCGGGCGCGTGTTTGTCAGTCTGGATGCGGTTGTGGTCTCGGTCCGGCCCGTTCACCGGAGCCCTCCAGCCTGAAGACCCGCTGAACCCCGCAGCTGGACGGACTCAAGTTCCACCACAAACATTTACGCCAGCCAATCAGAGACAACGCTGTCTCAGAGGGAAGTGACGTACGACCGCTGTGGGCCAATCTGCTGCTCTGACTCCGCCAGCAGGAGGAAGACCCGCCCCCCGCGCGCCTGGAGAAGAACCGTACGAACCCGTCCGTGCTCCGCTGTCCCGCTCCGCAGCTCCAGACGCAGGTAAGACTAGTTCGGCTCGGTCCGGCTCGGCCCGGGTTAGCACGCAGGCCGGTCCTGCTGGTCCGGCAGCTTCATTCAGGGAGCGCTCGGTGTGTAAGTGCTGCCGGAGGGGCGGTGCAGACTCACAGTTACCCAAACACACCGCGGCTTGTGGTGCGCGCGGCTGCGGGCTGAACTGGGTCTACAGTCCGGTTCTGGTTCCACAGTCACCTGAATGCAGAGCTAACGGGTCTAGCTGGACTCTGTAGTGATCCTCTACCCGCCTGGACTGAAAGTTTCCTCCTGCGGGGACAGAAACGAACAGTGAGAGGAGGTGGAGGAATGCAGCGCCCCCTGCGGCCTCAGCACTGTGTTTACTGTCGCTGCTTCTCTGCACAACTTTATTTAAAACACAAACCGATAACAGACAGAATGGAAACATCGTGATAACAATGATAATGAGTCATCACAGTGTTGATTTAATGAGCTGGAGCTCTAATAAACAACCATCATCACGATCACAACATCCGTCAGAATAATGTAATCATTTTGATCGACAGCTGAGCAGCTCTGCTCATGAAGTTCATGTGATGAGTTTGAAAGCTCCAGAACAGCTGAGTCAGCTGCTGTTCAACAGTAAACGGTCATGATGACGAGTGGAGGTCAGAGGTCACCCACATAATTGTGTGGTGACGTTTTCTTCTGGTTTCCATAGCAACATGGATACAGAGTTGTTTATGGAGTGTGAGGAGGAGGAGCTGGAGCCATGGCAACAGGTGGACGACAGTGTGGAGGAAGATGACATGGACTTCATCGACAGCTACTGTGAACCAGGTGAGAACCACACACACACTCACAGAGGCCCTGTTCACACCTGGTATCAACATCAGTCCTGCGTTATCTGATCACACCTGTACAGCTCAGTGCAGGTGTGATGAACGATGTAGTTGCTCTCTGTTAACCTGCTGATGTCATCAGCAGCTGTTTAACTGATCCCAGCAGTCAACAGGAACAATATAGGCTCCTTCTTTGTCCCCGTGGAGAAAGTCCCCAGACTCCCTTAACAAATGTGTCAGTTTAGTGAGTTGTTGAGTTGGAGACACTTTATAAACTCTGTGAAACTCTGTCTCTGACTCATTCTGCATTATTTGGACCTTCTTGTAAATTCAGCAAATGTTCTACATGAACTTCTCTGTGTCTTTCTGTCTGTCTGTCTGTAGTTGAGGATTCTATGTCACCTCTTCCAGCCTCTGAGACTCCGCCCCCACAGATTCCCCAATCCATCACACCTGCCCAACCAGGTAACAGAACTAAAATGAATCCACATGAAACCCAGAGGCCTGAGGTCACAGTCTCTGTCTGCGGCGTCTTTAACGTTTCTTTGGCCTCATCAGTTGTTCTGATTTCAGTGTCTCTTGTCTCTCAGCTTCGTCTCCCATACAGATCGTCTCCTCCTCTGTGATTCGTCCTCCACCCTCCATCATCACTACGTCCTCCTCTGTCTCTCGTCTCCCCGCCCCGGCCCAGCCCCTGATGGCTCAGGCCCAGCCCCTCATTCTGACACAGACAGCGAGTGGAACGTTCCTCCTCCCAGCAGCCCCTGGGACAGGCAACGCCCCGCCCTTCCTCCTCACTACGCAGGTACTGAAAACAAACGCACCCTCTGCTGCTGTGAGGGGTGAACTGTTCCTTTAAGATGTTGTTCCTGTTAGCTTCACGCTGCTCATGCTTCTCTGCTCAGTGTCTGTGATGTCACTCTGATGTCATGCGTTTACTTCAGGGTTTCCCGATGATGAACCACGGTGCTCCTCTGCTGCTGAACCTGCAGCCCGGTCAGACGGTCCAGCCGCTCACTCTGATCCAATGTAAGACGACTCATCAATCAATAATCAATAAGAGATTCGATCAGATTAATGATTCCAGCTGACTGCTTCCTGTCCCCACAGCCCCGTCTTTGCGTCAGTTAGTACGGCCCAGTGTGGCCATGTCCCCAGTTCTCCCCCAGGGCCAGACCAGACCAGGCCCCGCCCCCTCAAGAGGCCCCACCCAGCCTGGCTCTGCCTTCACCGCCATGCAGCTTCCTGCCACACTGACCATCCGCACCAGCACGCCAGGACTCGGTCAGTCCCCCTACACAGGTACACCTGATCAGAACGGAGCTGATTGACTGACTGATTGATCTGTTTTTTGTTTTTTTTGTTTGTTTTTCCCAGTTAATCTCCAGATGACCCAGGTGGGCGGGGCTAACTCCCTGAAGCTGGCAGGTTCCCCCGCCCTCCCCTCCGGCTCGGCTAACGGAGTCACCAGAACCCCTTCATTCAGCAGCAGCACGGGTCGATCAGTTATCAACACTGGTACCAATCCTTCCTATCAATACATATTTAATCTAAATGGTTGTTGGAGCGATGGAGCACGCTGGTCACGTGATGCCAGCGTGTGACCCGCCTGTTTCTGCACCGCTGACCTACAATCACAAGCTTGCAGTTCCTTATGGGCTGCTGGACTTTTATTGTGAAGGAGCAGCAGGAAGGTGTGACTACATTGTGTTGCCATGGTTACTGCACTGTGTGTTTCTTTGTGTCACCTGGTCTGGCAGCTCCTAGCCACTCCCCCTCTGTCGTCATGACGCCCTGTGTGACCTCAGCGCCGACCTCCGACCCCACGAGGGTGGTGATGAGCGTGGAGGAGTTTTACTACGGCACGTATGACGGCGACCTGAGCCTGAGGAAGCCACAGCCGCTGGGCATCAAAACATCCACCTTCACCTGTCAGATCTGCTCTCACCTGGCCGAGAACAACCTGAGGTGGGATCAAATGCACCTGAACACACCTGAGAACACAACTGATCTGTGTGGATACATGTGATGTTCACCTGTGTGTGTGTGTGTGTGTGTGTGTGTGTGTGTGTGTGTGTGTGTGTGTGTGTGTGTAGGTTGATGCAGCACATGCTCCAGCACTCGGAGCTGATTGGAGGAGGAGGAACAGGTGATGACAGGAAGTTCTGTAAGTTCTGTTACCGACAGTTCTCGTCTCCGGCTCAGCTGCAGAGTCACCAGGAGCAGGTGCACGGCCCTGTCCTGTCCTCCTGTAAGACTCTCACCTCACACACACCTGAACACACAGAACTGATATGTCCTCCTGGACTCACGTGGACTCACCTGTCTCTGTCTGTCAGGTATGTGTCGTATCTGTGAGTGGGCGTTTGAGAACGAGCCGGCCTTCCTCAACCACATGAAGTCCAACCACAAACCAGGAGAGATGCCCTACATCTGCCAGGTGAGTCTGACCCCTGACCTCTGACCTCTGACCCCTGGCCCGGCTGGGTGTGTGTCCTCAGGCCTCGCTGACTCAGGTGTGACTTGCAGGTGTGTTCGTATCGCTCGTCCTTCTACTCGGATGTCCTGCAGCACTTTGCCAGCTTCCACAGAGACTCTCGCTTCCTGCTGTGTGTCTTCTGCTTGAAGGTTACCAGAAACCCGGCCAGCTACCAGCAGCACCTGCTGCGACACCAGGTAACACACACACCTGTCTGATGGACGCCATGGATCAGGTGAGCTAACATGTATGTGTTAACATCATTGATCTTCTGTTGTCGTCTCAGATCAATCAGGCGTTCCACTGTAACAGGTGTCGTCTTCAGTTTGTCTTCCTCAAAGACAAGATGCAGCACAAACTGGAGAACCACCGCAGCTTCAGGCGCCCTGTCCGTCTGGAGGGACTGCCCCCGGGGTCAAAGGTCAGACAACTTCCTGTCCCTCAGCACTCTGCGTCTCTGTCATATCTCTGCCTCGTCACTTCTGCTTATTGATTCGTGTCTCCAGGTGACAATCAGGACCTACGGCAAGTTCAGGCCACTGATGACATCATCAGGAAGTCGGCTGCTCCAGAGCCCCTCCTCCCTCATCCAGCCAATCATCATCAAGACCGAGCCCAGGACTCAGAGCCAGAGGAGCCCTGCGAGGTCCCCGCGGTCCCCAACGAAGAAGCCTGTCAGCCGCAGAGTCCACGTCAGAAGGTCAGACTGAAGACATTTGTCATGAAGGTGGAGACACTTCAGTTCTCATCATGTCTGTCCTCTCCTGTCCTCATCTCCTTTCCTCACCTCCTGTCTCCTTGTCTCCCTTCCTCGTCTCATGTCCTACTGTCCTGGTGTCCTGCAGGATGTCCTCGTCTGATGACCGGTTGGTGTGTCTTGAGTGTGGGACGGACGCCTCTGACTTTGCGGCTCACTATCCGACTCACGTCCACTGTCTGCTGTGTCCCTACAGCAGCTGCTGCTCCAGAGCCTACGCTGCCCACATGATCCAGTAAGAGTACTGCGTCAGTACTGCGTCAGTGCTGTGCCACAGTAAGAGTACTGCGTCAGTACTGCGTCAGTACTGTGTCAGTACTGCAGTGATGTTTTGTTGATTGCTGTTTGTTTGCTTGTTGTTCACAGCCACCACGTGCCGCGCTCCTCGGACACAGCGGTTCCTCTGCACAGACTTCCTCCTCCCTGGTGAGGTGACAGTGCTGCAAAGTAACAGAGTACATTTATCAGATTAGATTATTACACACAAACATGTGAAGAGTTTTTGTTATGAAACAGCTGAACAACAGAAGATCTTCCATCACAGAGCGTCCAGTAGATTTGACCTGATGACAGCAGATATGTATGTTAGCTGCAGGTGTAGAATAGAATAGAATAGAATAGAATATACTTTATTGTCCCCTAGGGGAAATTTGTCATGGACTCAAAGTACGTAGTGCATAGTAGCACTAACACAAACACACATAAAAATACATATAACAGCTAAAGGCGTACACGTAGGCCGCCTGACCTGCAGGTGCAGTCGGGCCGCCTGACCTGCAGGTGCAGTCGGGCCGTCTGACCTGCAGGTGCAGTCGGGCCGCCTGACCTGCAGGTGTCGCTCTTCATCAGTAACACCTGAATACTTGATGTGAAGTGACTCACATGTTTTCATGAACGTTAAACGTGTGCAGCAGCAGCAGATCAACAACATTTCACCAAATCAGAGTCTTTACAAACAGAAACACACTCACTTACACTTAATTAGACTTTCAGTGAATCATTGATTTATCAGTGGACTGATCGATCAGTAGAATGAGACACACCACAGCTCTGTTAATGTATTTAATTGATCCTGTAAATGACTCGTCCTCGTCTGTCCTCAGTGTCTTCCTGCTGCGCTGCTCTCACTGTGACTTCAGACCTCTGGCTGCTGATCAGATGGCCGATCACCTGCTGATGAACCCGGAGCATCACAGCGTCACCTGTCGCACCAGGAGTAAGAGCCACACACACATACACACACACACACACACGTACGCAGGTTTAATATTTACTCTGTGAGGCTTCAACCTCTGTTCTTATTTCTGGTTGAACCAATGGGAGGCCTCCTGGGGACGTGCTGTCAGCTGTGGGCGTGGTTTAAGTGTGAAGGCCAGCGAGAGAATCATTACAGAAGAACCAAGTGTTTTTTTAGTGACTGCCCTTTAACGGCGACTTCCCAGACACTTCTGTGAGGCAAATGTTGAGGCTTAATGTCTTGTGCAGATCTTCAGTTTACTGTCACAGGAGGAAAGAAACCAGAACATATTCACATTTAAGGAGCTGACAGCAGCGAATGGAGTCGACGAATCGTCATATTCTAGTTACAAACCATTTGATCCAACTGTCACACATCCAGACGATTACAATGCGAGTTTAAACTGTGATGCGAGTTTAAAGTTTGGCAGGTTTAAAGAACATGTCAATTAGAAACTGAATGTGAGGGGCGCCGTTTAGCTCCGCTAGTAGAGCAGCGTCCCATGTACAGAGGCTGTGTCCTCGCGGCAGCAGACCCGGTCCGACTCCCGGCCGGGGGCCCTTGGCTGCGTGTCACTCCCCCTCTCTCATCCTGTTTCCTGTCATGTCTTCAGCTCTCTTATCAATAAAGCCAAAAGGCCAAAAAAATACTTTAAAAAGAAAAATAGAAACTGAATGTGATAAGATAATTAATTGGCTGTAAATGAAGCAGTTTTTAAAGACGACGCCACAGTTGAAAGAGACAAATGTTTCTAAGTCACGAAGAGATAACAGACCTCTGGAGCAGCTGGTTCATATTTAAAGGCACCAAATTAAGTTGTAATTGTGACTCCAGAGTCAAAAATCTAAAATCATGTTGTGTCTGAACCTTCATGAACCCAGAGACACGTCCATATTTAACATTTATCACATCTCATTCAGAACATTTCCTGTTTCCTGATCTGATCCTGATTTATTTCAGTCCGGGTCCACTCTCTGTTCTGGAGCTTTAACAGCCTGTCCAGCTGCAAACATCTGAGTTACTAGAGAAAAAGTTTCACTGTCATGTTTGTGTTGTCATAGCGGCTTCATGTGTGTAAACAGACAACAACAGTAAGTCAACTGTGAGCCAAGCTGTTAGCATTTAGCTCCGTGTCTAATAATCACCAACAAGGTCACCTTGTTACTCTGAGGAAGTTATTTGTTGTTGTAAATTGATTTTGAACTTAATCCACAGATATGAAACCGCCACAAACCTGTTCAGCTCTGGATCTTTATCACCAGTGAATATGTGAGCCAGTAACTAATATTAGATGGGACCTGCTGTCACAGTTTAACTGCTGCTCTGATAAAACCAGCACAGATAAAATCTGCAGATATGAATCAGTGAACTAGACTTTGTGTTCGGTCACGCCTCGTCTGTCAGTTCCAGCTTTTCTTTGTGGCCATTGTGTAAATAGAATCACAGCTGCCGTCTCCTCCTCGTAAATCAAACTTTTCGCGGGGTTGTCCGGAGGTTTCCACAGATCTGTTGCTCCACTGATTCTGGCTCTACCCGCGGCCAAAGAAAACAAAACTAACCAGGCCGATGGTTTACTGTCTGACAGGAGGAAGTGTGTTTATCAGGAACGATGTGTTTACATGTCAGGAAGTCTCCCTAAACAATCCTTCTACAATATACGGAAGAATCAGCCTGTAAACTTCACAGCCTGACCTGTTTCGAACTGTTAGGTTGTTTTGTTCAGTCCCATCATTGACTGAACAAAACAACCAATTTGTTGAAAATCACTGTTTGATTTTGTTCTGATACTGATGTTTCTAGAAATTAAAGTAAAAAAGTATTTCATGTCACTTTTCAGCCTACACTGAACCTGACATCCAGTTCTGTCACAGTGAAGAGGAGAAGGAACCAGTCCAGAACAAGGACTTGCCCGATCCTTCCTGGACGTCAGCTGATTGTTGGCAACATCCGACAGAGAAGGACGACACCAAGTCCTCCATCGTCACCTTCATGCAGGGCAGCGGTCCTCGTCACTGCCTGTCCAAAAACAGCGACGCCATCGACTTCTTCAACTTGCTCTTTCCTACAAAACTGGTGGAGCTGATTGCCGAGGAGACCAACGCTCACGTCAAGACCTGCCAGTTCCTGGGCTCCAGCTTCCCCGACTGGGTCCCAGTCACCACCCATGAGATCAAAGGTTTCATGGGCCTGGTCATCCTAATGGGGATCCAGAACCTTCCTGACCCATCGCACTACTGGTCCTGGAGTCACTACGACAACAGCTACACCTTCTACAGGGCTATGAGCTTCAAACGCTTCAAGCAGATTGCCGCTAACATCCGCATGGGCAGCTTCACTACAGACGAGTACCGTGGCACCAGCAGGTCCAGTGACCCACTGCACATCTTCAGGCCGATGCTTGCCATGTTGGGCAGAGCAATGTGGAACACCTACCTGCCAAACTGCTCCCTGACCATCGACAGAGCGCTGCTTCCCTGCCTGGAGGAGGAGAGCGACCACGCCAAGGGCAGCCCAAAGACACAGCCTCAGGTGTGGCTGCTCTGTGACTCTAAATCTGGCTACTGCCACCGCCTCTTCATCCAGGTTGGGGCGAAGGTGGATGAAGAGCTGGGCTTCACCGTGGTGCCGGAGCTGGCGAAGGGTCTTGAGGACAAACACCACCATCTTTACCTGGCGAGCTCGCTTACATCTGTCCCACTCATGCAGAAGCTTCTGGACCAGGGTATCTATGCCTCCAGCTCGTTCCCCCCACCCAACCCCATCCTGCCCAGAGAGCTGTGGGAGGAGGGCCAGCTGGAGAAACCAGGGGACTTCCTGCAGAGGCAGTATGGCCCTCTGCTGGCCACCAGGTGGAGGGACATGAAGGAGATGGGCTGCTTGTCAACTAATGCAGCTCCAGGTGAACGGGACACTGTTTGGCGGCGGTCTCAGACCAAAGTGGGAGAACTGGACCCCATCGACCGCCCTCAGGCCTTCAGCCTCCTACAAGAGAACATGCGGGGCGTCGACATTTGCAAGCAGCTGCTGGCCTGCAACCCGCTGGGAGGAATCCCCCTGGACCGACACTGGCGCAGCCTCTTCTGGTTCCTGGTCAACCTGAGCATCGTCAATGCCTTCATTGTGCTGCGGGAGAGCCGCAAAGATAACCCGCCCGCCTGGGTTCAAGACGGCCTCTTTACTCAGGTCAACTTTCGTAAGCGTTTGGGCAACCAGCTCGCCAAGTGTGCTCAGAAATACTTTGAGACGGTGGAGATTGCCAGCTCCCGCGCTACAAGGACGGGGCCGGCAGATGAGCCAGTCAAACAAAGACACAGGATGGCGAAGATCAGCAGCATCTCCAAGAGGTGCAAGAACTGCAACTTAAAAAGCATCCGCCATGAGAGCGTGTACGGCTGCTTCATCTGTAAAGTCAACCTGTGCAAACATCCAGGCTGCTTCTGGGAATATCACGGCCTTTCACCTCTGAACAAAGGTCAGTGTTTTACACGTTACTTAACCTGTTAGTGAACGCCCCCATTTTAAGGTTCTTTTTCCAAAACAACATACCGAAATTAAAAGCATGACAGCTCCCACATAGTGACTTGAGACTCAGGGATGTGCTTGGTACCATTGGACAGGTAACACCCTCAAGTTTTTTCTCGAGGTGTAAGTGCGATTCTATGACATACTGACACAGAGTTACAGAGGTTGGCACACAGGTTTTGGTTTCCGTCCAATTCAAATGTCAGTAAACTGACTAAGATATAAGGATTCAGGTATGTCTATGGACACAGCAGACACAACTAGGCCATAGCCACAGGTCTCAGCTTGCTACACTACATTTGAAGTCAAAAGACTAAAAAATTAATTTTTCACAAATGTTTTTCTAAAGGCATGTCTGTGTGTTTTGCTTGGGTCCTTTTTGGAGACAAGAGCGCCTACTGAGATTCAGAGGCTTATACCTTGAGAACCCCTTTAGAAACATAATGTTGGTCTCAAATGAAAGCTAAGACCCTGCGGTTTCTTTTTGATTTGATGCTGCTCATTCTGGGATAGAATGACGAAGGCATAACCATTGAAAACAACATTTTTACCGTTCCGCCTACAGGATTTTGATAAGAAAAAGCCAAAGTGAACTTGAAAAATGTTTTATATAAATATTATGAAAGTAGAAAAACTTAGCAATACAAACAGAACGGTGCAAAATAGTGCAAAATATAAAAGAGCAAACCAGTGCAAAATGTCACAGTGCAAAATTGCAGACGTCAAACTAAACTTCTTACATAAATAGAACATAAATAAAAAATAATGAAGACAGCGTGCAGCATGAGTTTATACTGTTAACCTGTTACGGATTACCGTTCCAACATAGGACCACTGTCACTAAGAGGTTAAAGGTTGTGGCCGGTTCTGTAACTGAGAAGTTAGTTTATGATTGTTAAACTTGGTAGCTGAATGGAAACGTTGTATGTTCACCACTGTGTTACCGGTTTGATCCCAGTTGGTGATCTTTGTTGTGTGTCTTCCCGTCTCTCTCTGTTTCCTGTCTGCCGCCGCTGTCACATAAAGGAACATGTAAAAAAAATCTGCACAGTTGAAGATTGTTTGATGTTTTTTTCTTTTCTTTTTTTTAATATTTTATTTTCACTTTTTCAAATTTTTTACAAAAAAGAAAAGAGAGAGAGAGAAAAAAAAAACATTAAAACAACCTACATACAAAATGTGCATACAGCACCTGACCTGAAGTAAAGAAGTAATGTGTTTGATGTTTTTAACAGGATCATCAAAGGTTGGATTTCTCAAGGACAGAATAAGGT
Organism: Diplodus puntazzo; assembly: GCA_963678695.2. Lineage (NCBI taxonomy): Eukaryota > Metazoa > Chordata > Actinopteri > Spariformes > Sparidae > Diplodus > Diplodus puntazzo. The sequence continues at coordinate 316,913 of OZ023160.1, read as the reverse complement.
AATTATTTTAATTATTAAAATATTTTATATATATATATATATATATATATATATATATATATATATATATATATATATATATATATATATATATATATTTATATATAATGTACATTTTCTCTAATATGTTTGTTTTAATGTTTAAGATGGATTTTTGTTTTCTAGTTTTAAATCTTTGTAATGTTAGTGGACTAGTTGAAACCTGTTTTGTCAGATGTTAGGTTTGTGTTGTGTTTAATTAACGTATGTTTGATTATCTGCAGCGGCGCCATCGAGGTGAATGAGGTGAAGGACACCGCGGACGGGGCGATGGCCCCCGTGGAGGACTTGGACTTCTCTGATGATGAGAGACTTGAGGATCTGGATGACATGGATGAAGAAGCTGAAGATATTAAGGATGAATTTCTCAAAGAAGAAAAACACCCAACGTCTCACGTGCCGTCAACAACGAATGGCCACGCCCAACCAGAAACCATGTTGTCTTCGTCTAAAGATCGTGATGACTTCCTCAGCGCCCGTCAGTTGAGGATCACCCTGTTCGCTCTGTGTGACGGACTCCAACAAGCCTCCAGGGTCTTTTCCACCGACACGCAACTCATCCGGTCGTGGCTGAAGGAGGCCAGGAAGCGTTTGAAGCAAACTGAGCAGAAACAGAAGGTCCACTCTAACGGCGGCGACCGTATGGTGGCTTGGGTGATGTCCATGCGCGAGCAGCAGCTTCCGATCACAGAGAGCAACCTCTTCCACAAAGCTTCCATGCTGAAGAAGAAGGGTGCGTTCAGTGACTCCTTCCGCATCTCGTATGACTGGGCGGTGAGCTTCATGCTGCAGTATCGGCTGGGCGTAAGGAGCATCGGCAGGGAGGCCACGCTGTCTCGCACTCTACCACTTTCCCTGGTGGCCAAGATCAAATCCTTCAGGGAGTTTACCCACAAGGTTGTCCAGGCCAAAAAGCTATCAGAAAACACTGTGGCAGCGATGGATGAGCTGTGTCTCTTTGTGGATCTGAGGTTGGTTCAGGACAAGTCTCGCCGCTCTGAGGCCCTGGAGCTCACAGGGTCTTTACCTCTGGTCACTGTGTACCTGACGGTGCTGGCTGATGGTACCATGCTGCCGTCTCTGGTGTTAGCCAACAGGCAGCTGGCTGAGAAAGTCCTACCGGCGTTCATCATGCTGGAGGCTGGTGCAGAGAGTCTGTTAGTAGAAGAGGCCTTGGATCTCTGGACCAACAAGGTCTGGCTCCAGTACGTGTCCAATCTGGCTCAGCCCAGTAAGTCAGTGCTGGTCCTGGACCGACACCGGGAACACTTAGGAGATCCGTTCCTGACTTCCATCAGCGGGTCAGGTACTCTCCCGGCCGTGATTCCTGGAGGCTGCTCCCTCCATCTTCAGCCCCTGGAGGTTTGTGTGAAACCGGTTCTGCAGCGCTTCCTGTTGTCACGCTGGGCCAAGTTCACCTCCGAAAACCCAGAGGAGCTTGAAGAGTCGTTACCTCAACGGCTCCAAGCAAATGTCGCCCAGCTGCTTGTTGATTGGGTGGTCGAAGCCCTGACACACCTGCACAAACTCCCACAGCTGTGGAAGAAGTCATTCCACCTGACAGGCCTTCTGCCCGAGGAGGGGGACCAGAAGGAGGGGGAGAAGATAAGTCAGAAACCAGAGGAGATCCAGTCGGACCTCCTAAAGAACCTGACAGAGACCCTCCTGGGAACTGAAGCTATGGAGGACAGTCCTCCTGAACTGCTGGAGCTGGAGGAGGACACCGAGGAGGACCAAGAGCAAGGAGAAGAAGAGGAAAATCGTGAGGACAAAGAAGAGGAAGAAAAAGAGGTGAACGATGACGGCGAAGAAACGAGGACAGAGATGGAGAAAGAAGGGAGGGAAACAAAGGATGGAGGGAGACTGGAGGACCGAGACAAGGAAGGAAAAGTCACAATCGAAGGAGTTGAAGACAGCAATGAGACGGAGGAGGACAGCAAAGAGGAAGTCCAGAAGCTGGAGGAGGACAGCGAGGAGGAAGGAAAGGAGACAGAGGAGGACAGAAAGGAGGTGAGCAAGGAGAGACGAGAGACAAGGATAGTAATAGGAGAGGAGGTCGGCGATGAGTGGAAGATAACAGTGAAGAGCAGGACTGAAGGAGTGGCGGCTGATGGAGAGGACGCTGACAGGATGCACCAAAGCTGAACCACTGATAAAGACGAGGATGAAGGTCCACAGACTGTTCGAGTCGTCTAAGTCGGCTCATCGCCAGATATCATCCTGACATTTACCGAACATACAGAAAGTCGTGCTCCTGGCGGAGAGGCCGTGGTGTTAAAGTTGAGCAGGACGCGACCAACACGGTTGAGTGTGAACGACTGCATCACCTGTCCGTCAGCAGACTCGCCCTGAAACACACCTGTCTTAGTGCGGACTAAAGCTCCAGTCCACCTCAGGTGAATTGAACCGTGAGATCTGAATCCGACTGTGAGGTGAACACTGAAATTCAAATTCTGCCGTCAGACTGACGCAGTAGCTGAACTGATTCTGTGTTCGAATGGAGGTTTCCCTGTTCAGTCTGGTGGACATGAGAGGAACTGCAGCTCGTCACAGCTGTGCTGGTTGCTTCTTGTTTAGAAGAAACCAGCTGGACTGAGTTGTTCTTGGTTTGTTCTGATTTCCAGATGAGGCCGTGACCTCACCACTCATGTAAAACCTGATTTGGTTCCGTCAGCAGGTGGATTTCTGCCTGAACCCTGCAGAGACGTCATGTTTGATTCTTACAGACGAGCTCAGAACCTGAAGCTGATCCTGTGGTTTTATTTACAGATGTCTTCAGTCTCGTGGTTTTTCACGGCCTCATCCAATTAATTTCTCAACCTTCAAGTCCGTCGGTCCTCCAGACCAGCCAATCAGCTCCGATCCAGCAGTGAATTAGACATGAAGTGTCACGTACAATTATGAATAACATCGTTCTCTGTGTGGGTCTGTGGAGATTCAACATTATATGTTTAATTCAACAGTAAAACTTCAAACAAACAGTTTATGTTTCTGTTTACGCCAAAACCAGAATGTGACTGTGTGAGTCTACAAACAGACATCAAGAAGTCCTGATCGGCGATCCTCATAGCTGAACGCGTTTTATAAATTACTTGATTGCGTTTTGTCCAATGTGAGTTTCAACTGATCCAACCAATGAGCATCGACCACACCAGCACCAGACTCCCTTAACAAATGTGTCAGTTTAGTGAGTTGTTGAGTTGGAGACACTTTATAAACTCTGTGAAACTCTGTCTCTGACTCATTCTGCATCAATTGGACCTTCTTGTTAATTCAGCAAATGTTCTACATGAACTTCTTTCTGTCTTTGAGTAGAAACATGGAGTCTGATTATTCTCTGGTACTGATGGTGGCAGGTTCTGACTCGTCCACAGTGCAGACAGACTGTAAACGCTTTGATAGATGTGCACATTATTTTATTATCTGTTCACTGCTGACTTTTCCAATCAGTGAAAAATGTTCATCAGTTTCCTAAAAGCCGACTGGACCTGCAGACAGAACCCGGACGGATTCAGAGAACACTGGAGAACCTTTTCAACCATGAATACATTTTAAAACTAGTTTCTGATAAATGTCCTTTAGTTGCAGACAAGATGTCGACTGACTGACTGACTGACTGACTGTTTCTGAACGCCCTGCAGCAGCTTCCTGTTGTGATGGAGACGATCTCTGGAAGCTGATTGGCTGGTCTGAAGATGTGGACGAATATGATTTGATTCAGTGTTCAGGAGTGGAACAGAGACGTGAGCACACAGTGAGGATGAATGTCGGAGGTGTTCTGTGTTTATTGAACTGTACAGATGAATATTAGTTTTTTTATTGTGTCCATCAGATGAAAGATGATTTCATCGTGTCTGAATCTGATCCTGATCCTGCAGAACTCTCGTTATCTCGGTGCTGAAGACTTCAGATGATCTTCCTCAGAAATAAAATTCATAAAACATTTGGCTCTTTTTTCCTTTTAAATGTTTCTCTACATTAATCTTTGATCATCTGAGTGATCAGTGAAAGAACATTTATCAGCCAACAGCTAATCACACATCATGAATCATGAACCCGCTAACCCACTTAAATGTTGATGAGCTCCGGATCATGTTTGTTATTTTAGACTGAGTGACTTTCAGACTCAAATTAGAAAATGTAATCAAAGCTGTTTCTATGTGAACTGGCGTGTGCAGCGACGCTTTTTATCTGCTGATTCATTTTCTTGTAAGTCTGATGTAAATTATTTTCTCTCCTGTGTTAATGACTCAAGAACTGGTGAAAATAACGTTTTAATTGGTAAGTTTCCTTTTTTTGTGTGTGAAACCAAGTAAAATCTCTTTTTCACACTTTTCCACATGAAAAAACAAAAGCAGCTGGAACTTGGAAACCTTCAACTTGATTTAGTGAGTTTTACATGATTGACAACATGTTAGCAGCCTTTTTGTAGAAAGCATTTGTAATGAACACTGTCAGTCGTTAACAGCAGTGCAGATAAAGTCATGAAGCTTCACTCGTGCTCTGAGTGTAAATGTGAGAAAAGGAAGTCGGTTTCAGACATGAAACCCTTCTAACCCTAACCCTTCAGCAGTGGACTTTGTGTAGAATAACCCAACAACGATTAACAACAATGACTGAGAAACACTTTAAAGTCTGATTTTAAGGATGATTTAATATCTGTGCTGTGGAGTTCTGATCCAGGACAGAAGCCGTCTGCTGTGATGAGTTGCAGCTGTCAGAGCTCGTCTGTTAATCAGCTGCAGACAGTTTCACTTCACTGAGACCAACAGGAGCAGGAAGCTGTCGGTGCTGCCAGCGTGAGCTGATCATCCACATACTGACATACATACACACACATATATATATATATGTATATATGTATATACACAACAGAACCTGGAAACATACAACAACAATAAATTCTACATTCAAACATTATATAGCAAACACATCGACAGACGAGGTCTCGGCTTCGTCCTTTCACAAAACGTGTGGATGAAACAGAAATTAGTTCAGAACTACATAAAGAATCTGTTTGATTTTATAACTTCATGAGCATCATGTTTGGGCCTTAAAGGGTTAATATGCAGAATGTAGGGCCACAGTTTAACAACCCCCCCCCCCCGTCTCTGATTGGCTGTGTGCTGATAAAACAGTTTAACTCCGCCTCCTCAGTTCTGTTCAGTGGACCTGGTCTGAGAGAGTCCAAACAGTTTGTCAGCAGGACCTACAGGATCAGCCTCAGACATGGGTGAGCTCATTTTCATTATTCTAATTATGTTTAATTATTTTTAAAAATAATTCAAAGTCATGTAATTATTCGCTGTGACTCGGCGCTCTGCAGCTTCTGTTTGTCTCAGCTGCTTAAATCCCACGTTTTTCTCATGAGGTCTGGTTGGAGCAGGGCTGCAGCTGGCAGCAGGTCTCTGTTGTTGACCTTTGTTCTGGTTCCTGAGCTCAGTGTGAGCCTGAACAGAACTTTCCTGCAGCTGCACATTCTCAGGACAAACTAAAGGAGCAATCCGTGTAATCCAAGGACAGTTAAAGTTTGAACTGACGGACGTTCTTTTCGGTTCTTCTTTTTTTCTTTGCTGCTAATAAAAACAGACTTTAATCACACGTCCGTCAGTTTCTGCAGAGAACAGTCAGAATAAATATGAATTATCCTGCAGGATTTGTAACATTTACAACATATTAAAGGGTTGAAACTTTAATCATATTGACCAGTTTGTGTGCAGAGACGTTCACATCCTGTGTGAATCCAGCACTGATGAAAGATTGTTGCCACTGAGTTTGTTTATTCAGGAAAGATGAAATCATCTGAAAATGAACATTTGGCTTCAGGTCGCTTCAATCAATAACTGATCAAAGAACCCTGAGTGGATCCCGCTCACCTGTCCTGGCTGCAGGATTACAGTCTGCTGCTCGGCACCGCCCCGAACCAGTTCGTGATTGTTGACTGTTTCTCAGAGGTCAGTTCAGTTAATGTTTACAGTCAGTCGGCAGGTCAGTGGGCTCAGAGCGACTCTGTGTCTGCTGTCACAGTTCAATACTGCATTTATTTTAAATATAAACGTTCATTACAATAACAACATTTCAGGAGAACATATTTTATAAAATACAGTTCAAAAAGTCTGAAAAGAAGAAAAAGTGAAATAATTATCAGACAGACTGCTGCAGTGATGTCAGAGTGGGCCGTCGGTTCCGTCGATGGTTCTCAGCTTCAGTCTCAGTAAACTTCAGCGTTGGTTTTATTCTTTAAGGAGAGAAAGTTTGAGACAAAACAACCTTTTAAATGCGGCTGCAGATCATTTTCCAACAGTGTTTCCTTAACATCTTCTGCAGTCAAATTAGTTAGTTTATAACTGGATTTAAATCATTTTTATGTTTTTCATATTTTGGTGCGTTCAAGGACTGTTTGACAAAAAGGAGTCGAGACTTTTCTGTCTATAAACCAACTTCACAGCTGTGCAAAGGATCATGGGAACTGTGTGAGTGAATGTGTGTGTGTGCGTGTGTGTGTTTGTCTGTGTGTGTGTGTGTCTCTGTGTGTGTGTGTGTGTGTGTGTGTGTGTGTGTGTTGTGTGTCTGTGTGTGTGTGTGTGTGTGTGTGTGTGTGTGTGTGTGTGTCTCTGTGTGTGTCTGTGTGTGTGTGTGTGTGTGTGTGTGTGTGTGTGTTATATAACTGTAGGTTACATTAGTTCACTGCAGAGGTCTCTGTCAGGTTTGCAGCAGCTGCTGAATCGTTCCCCTCACATGAATCCTAATAATCTTTATCGACACGTTTACAGGCGGTGTATACTCAGATCAGTTATTAAGATGAAACCCGTCTGACCCGTTCAGACCATCAGTCCTGTTGGTCTGAAGATGTTCGTGATCACTTTTAAAGCTCCTCCTGGTTCAGTTCTGTCTGGTGCTACTCTGTGAACCAGGACTCTGCTGGCTGGTCTCCAATCCTGGTTCAGGACTAAAGGAGTGAGAGGAAGAAAACGATCCAGCAGAGAAACGACCAAATATCAGCAGAGCGTGCATCTGACGGAATCTCACCTGTAACACTCTGAGATCAAACAGTGTGTTCTCTGTGACCTCTGTGATCTCTGTTCTCTGTGACCTCTGTGACCTCTGACGTCTGTGACCTCTGACGTCTGTGACCTCTGACCTCTGTGACATCTGACCTCTCTGACCTCTGTGACCTCTGACCTCTGTGACCTCTGTTCTCTGTGACGTCTGTTCTCTGTGACGTCTGTTCTCTGTGACGTCTGTGACCTCTGTGACCTCTGTTCTCTGTGAGCTCTGTTCTCTGTGACCTCTGTTCTCTGTGACGTCTGTGACCTCTCACCTCTCTGACCTCTGTGACCTCTGTTCTCTGTGACCTCTGTGACCTCTGACGTCTGTGACCTCTGACCTCTGTGACCTCTGACCTCTGTGATCTCTGTTCTCTGTGACCTCTGACGTCTGTGACCTCTGACGTCTGTGACCTCTGACCTCTCTGACCTCTGTGACCTCTGACCTCTGTGACCTCTGTTCTCTGTGACGTCTGTTCTCTGTGACGTCTGTTCTCTGTGACGTCTGTGACCTCTGTGACCTCTGACCTCTGTGACCTCTGTTCTCTGTGAGCTCTGTTCTCTGAGCTCTGTGACCTCTGTTCTCTGTGACCTCTGTTCTCTGTGACCTCTGTGACCTCTGACCTCTGTGACCTCTGTTCTCTGTGACCTCTGTTCTCTGTGACGTCTGTGACTTCTGTGACCTCTGTGACCTCTGTGACCTCTGACGTCTGTGACCTCTGACCTCTCTGACCTCTCTGACCTCTGTTCTCTCTGACCTCTGACCTCTCTGACCTCTGTGATCTCTGTTCTCTCTGACCTCTGACCTCTCTGACCTCTGTGATCTCTGTTCTCTGTGAGCTCTGTGACCTCTGACGTCTGTGACCTCTGACCTCTGTGACCTCTGACCTCTGTGATCTCTGTTCTCTGTGACCTCTGTGACCTCTGACGTCTGTGACCTCTGACGTCTGTGACCTCTGACCTCTCTGACCTCTGTGACCTCTGACCTCTGTGACCTCTGTTCTCTGTGACCTCTGTTCTCTGTGACGTCTGTTCTCTGTGACGTCTGTGACCTCTGTGACCTCTGACCTCTGTGACCTCTGTTCTCTGTGACCTCTGTTCTCTGTGACGTCTGTGACTTCTGTGACCTCTGTGACCTCTGTGACCTCTGACGTCTGTGACCTCTGACCTCTCTGACCTCTCTGACCTCTGTTCTCTCTGACCTCTGACCTCTCTGACCTCTGTTCTCTGTGACCTCTGTGACCTCTGACGTCTGTTCTCTCTGACCTCTCTGACCTCTGTTCTCTGTGACCTCTGTGACCTCTGACCTCTCTGACCTCTGACCTCTCTGACCTGTTGTGTTCTCAGCCAGCTGTTCAGGATGTGGACCAGGATATCGCAGCCCGCTGGACGCCATGAAGGGTGAGTGTTCATGTGTATTTGAAATATGTTTAGAGAGAAACAGAAGAAGAAGATTTCACTGAGTCATGTGATCAGATGTGGATCAGCTGGCAGCTCATTAGCTTAACTTAGCGTAAAGACTTGAACCAGGGGAAACAGTGAGCCTGTCTCTGAGTCTGCAAGAGTTTTATTGTTCTTCCTGTTGAAGGTCCACGGGAGGAGATCGTCTACCTGCCCTGCATCTACCGCAACACCGACATCCTCAAACCTGACTACCTGGCCACCGTAGACGTCGACCCGAAATCCTCCACCTACTGCAAGGTAAAACAAGTTGACCAATCAGCTGGGAGACGACCTTCTGCTCTAGTTTACTGTCTTTGAGTGTAAATCAGTGATTTCTCTACTGTGGTGACCTTTGACCTCTGCCCTCGCAGGTCATCCACCGGCTGCCAATGCCGAACCTCCGTGACGAGCTGCATCACTCCGGCTGGAACGCCTGCAGCAGCTGCTTTGGTGACGCCTCCAAGAAGAGAAACCGCCTGATTCTGCCATCGCTCATCTCGTCCAGGATCTACGTGATCGACGTCGGGACAAATCCCAGAGCGCCGCAGATCCACAAGGTACAGTCAGCACGCCACCGCTGAATACAGTTCAGCCAATCAGAAACAATGAAGTCATCGCTGCACACATGAGTGAGTGTCTCACGACATGATGACACTAAACTGACGCAGGATCAGAATACAACTGATTATCAGCTCGATGTTAGAGGACTGACATGAAAACATTCAGCTTGGTGAATCTGACAGTCGCTGCTCGTTTCTATGATGAATCCACTTCTTCATCCTGGACGTGATTCACTGCAAGAATTTCCAACTTCACTTCCTGTGTGGCGGTAGAGCTGAGCACCAGTGACTTCACTGTGTTGTTATGTTCGTTGTAGTGGTCCAGTAAGTGAAATCTGTTTGGTAATGAGCACAGCTGAAACAACTCGGAGTCGCACAGAGGAGCAGAGAGACTGGAGAGGAGGAGGAGGAGGAGGAGGGGGGAGGAGGAGGAGGAGGAGGAGGAGGGGAGGAGGAGGGGGAGGAGGAGAGGGGAAGGAGGGGGAGGAGGGGGAGAGGAGGAGGAGGAGGAGGAGGAGCAGGAGGAGGAGGAGAGAGGAGGGGGAGGGAGGAGGGGGAGGAGGAGGAGGAGGGGGAGGAGGAGGAGGAGGACGAGGAGAGGAGGAGGAGGGGGGGAGGAGGGGGAGGAGGGGGGAGGAGGAGGAGAGGAGGAGGGGGGGAGGAGGGGGGGAAGGGGAGGAGGTGAGGAGAGGGAGGAGGGGGAGGAGGAGGAGGGGAAGGAGGAGGAGGAAGAGGAAGGAGGAGAGGGGGAGGAAGGGGAGGAGGGGGAGGAGGGGGAGGAGGGGAGGAGGAGGAGGGGAAGGAGGGGGGGGAGAGGAGGTAGGGGGCGGAGGAGGTCGTGGAGTTGAGGTGGAGGGAGGAGGGGGAACAGACTGGATGATACACACTCTAACTGCGATCAAAACTCAGACTCACTGATGTGGGAAATAAAAACCTCTGATAAATCAGAACGCGAACATGTCTGCTGGGTCAGCGTTTACTCATCAGCCAATCAGATTGTAATAAACCACTGAAGAAGAGAGGTCGGTTACTGGTGGTGTCCTGGCAGCAGGATGTGAGTGTTGAGGAAATCATTCAAGTCCTGTTGAGCAGTTTGCTGTGCTGATGTGTTTATTCAAAGAATACCGGTAAACTGGGGAACCGACAGGCACAGAGCGGGTCTGAGCCGGTGAGTGGACCCAGAGTAAATGAAACAGTAGAATTTTATACAGCAAGAACAAAGAATTCAGATTCAGTCAATAGGTAAACAAAAGGGGATGCAAAGGGAGCGGTCTGCTCTCTGGGGAGTGTGAACAGCGGGGCTGGTACACATTTAACACAGTGATCAAACCAGGTCCAGGCGTCTCTTGATCAACTGGTGTTACGCAAATGTGTATCTGCAGGGTGCAGGAGACAGACAGGAATCACCATGCAGGTCTGGGGGTCAAAGAGCTCTTTCCAGACGTCACTTCAAATGTGTATTTTCTTCCTCATGAGTCAGCACCTCCCAGTCCGAGGTCATGGTACTGCCCTCAGGTCGGGACGAGGTCACAGCTGAAGGAGTAAGCTGAAGTTTCTCAGAGTCTTGTTCATCGGGCTTGGATCATCAAGCAGATATGTACCACATCAGCACAGCAGGGACGTTGTTTCGGACTATCCTCGCAGACACAAGACAACAGCCTCAGTCCTCAGCTGAGGTTCTGGTCTTGGTTCCAGTTTGCTTGGTGGGTGGAGGAGACTTGCTTACTTTGCTGCTAACATGAGCCAGTCTTTAGCCAGTACCTCATGGTTCTAGGTTCTGATCCTTGAAGACTCCAGAGTCACACATGGTTCTTGATTCCTATCCTAATAAAACTCCATTGAGCACAGCAGTTAGGATCTGGAGTGTAAATTGGGGCAGAACCAGCACCCTAATTAACTTCCTGGAGTCTTAATGGAATCAGACCAGAGGACACCAAAATACTTCCCTGAGATTGGAGCTGTGTTTGTACTGGGAAGACCGCAGGATTCTTGGTTCTGATGTCTGTAGGACTCAGTCAGAAATGCAATGACCACAGTGCCAATCCAAATAAAACTCAAGCCAGCACTGAAGGGATTTCAATCCTACTAAGGCTCCAGTCAGCACAGCAGATCTGGAGTCTTAATGGATCAGATCCAGGACCCTGATCAGATAAGGTAACGATTACATGATTCTTGTGGAAAGAAGAACTCAGGGTTTTTGTTTTTTGTTTTTTTTAGAAGGACTTTGTGTAACTCTGTGTGACTGTGTTTTTAGTCAGTTACACAAGGATCACAGTACCAGTACATAGGATTGTAGGTTCTAATCCCAGTAAAGCCGAAGCTGCTGCTGATGACTTGTGTTGATGTTGTATCACTGTGTCTTCAGATGGTGGAGCCTGTTGATCTGTACTATAAGTGTGGCCTGGCAAACCCCCACACCACCCACTGTCTGGGCAGCGGTCAGATCATGATCAGCTGTATGGGAGACCCTTCCGGCAACGGCAAAGGTGAGACCACCTGCAGACTGCATCATAGATCAGCCCATCTGTTCAGATAGACCGGGCCTTAAGTAAAGAAATGTCAAAGGAACAGTCGATAATTGTTAAATGATCTTCTTCAACTTCCCTGTTCATTGTTGTCGTGGGTAAACCTTGTCACAGCATCCTTCATTGTTACACCTGCTGTCGTCCTCCCAGGTGGTTTTGTCTTGCTGGATGGTGAGACGTTCGAGGTGGTGGAGAACTGGGAACATCCGGGTGAAGCAGCGCCTTTTGGGTATGACTTCTGGTACCAGCCTCGACACAATGTGATGATCAGCACTGAATGGGGGGCACCCAAAGCTCTTG
>OZ023160.1:250000-297500 GCA_963678695.2 Diplodus puntazzo | reverse complement strand
TCTGTCCTCCTGTGTGACTCCCTGACCTCCTGTCTGTCTCCCTGACCTCCTGTCTGTCTCTCTGTCCTCCTGTCTGTCTCCCTGTCCTCCTGTCTGTCTCTCTGACCTCCTGTGTGTCTCCCTGTCCTCCTGTCTGTCTCCCTGACCTCCTGTCTGTCTCTCTGTCCTCCTGTCTGTCTCTCTGTCCTCCTGTCTGTCTCCCTGTCCTCCTGTCTGTCTCTCTGTCCTCCTGTCTGTCTCTCTGACCTCCTGTGTGTCTCCCTGTCCTCCTGTCTGTCTCCCTGACCTCCTGTCTGTCTCTCTGTCCTCCTGTCTGTCTCCCTGTCCTCCTGTCTGTCTCTCTGTCCTCCTGTGTGACTCCCTGACCTCCTGTCTGTCTCTCTGACCTCCTGTCTGTCTCTCTGACCTCCTGTCTGTCTCTCTGTCCTCCTGTCTGTCTCTCTGTCCTCCTGCCTGTCTCCCTGTCCTCCTGTCTGTCTCTCTGACCTCCTGTGTGTCTCCCTGTCCTCCTGTCTGTCTCCCTGACCTCCTGTCTGTCTCTCTGACCTCCTGTCTGTCTCTCTGTCCTCCTGTCTGTCTCTCTGTCCTCCTGCCTGTCTCCCTGTCCTCCTCTCTGTCTCTCTGACCTCCCGTGTGTCTCTCTGTCCTCCCGTCTGTCTCTCTGTCCTCCTGTCTGTCTCTCTGACCTCCTGTGTGTCTCCCTGTCCTCCTGTCTGTCTCTCTGACCTCCTGTCTGTCTCTCTGTCCTCCTGTCTGTCTCTCTGTCCTCGTGCCTGTCTCCCTGTCCTCCTGTCTGTCTCTCTGACCTCCTGTGTGTCTCCCTGTCCTCCTGTCTGTCTCCCTGACCTCCTGTCTGTCTCTCTGTCCTCCTGTCTGTCTCCCTGTCCTCCTGTCTGTCTCTCTGTCCTCCTGTCTGTCTCCCTGTCCTCCTGCCTGTCTCCCTGTCCTCCTGTCTGTCTCTCTGTCCTCCTGCCTGTCTCCCTGTCCTCCTGTCTGTCTCTCTGTCCTCCTGCCTGTCTCCCTGTCCTCCTGCCTGTCTCCCTGTCCTCCTGTCTGTCTCCCTGACCTCCTGTCTGTCTCTCTGTCCTCCTGTCTGTCTCTCTGTCCTTCTGTCATTCTCTCTGACCTCCTGTCTGTCTCTCTGACCTCCTGTCTGTCTCTCTGTCCTCCTGTCTGTCTCTCTGTCCTCCTGTGTGTCTCCCTGTCCTCCTGTCTGTCTCCCTGACCTCCTGTCTGTCTCTCTGTCCTCCTGTCTGTCTCTCTGTCCTCCTGTCTGTCTCTCTGACCTCCTGTCTGTCTCCCTGACCTCCTGTCTGTCTCCCTGTCCTCCTGTCTGTCTCTCTGACCTCCTGTGTGTCTCCCTGTCCTCCTGTCCGTCTCTCTGACCTCCTGTGTGTCTCCCTGTCCTCCTGTCTGTCTCCCTGACCTCCTGTCTGTCTCTCTGACCTCCTGTGTGTCTCCCTGTCCTCCTGTCTGTCTCCCTGACCTCCTGTCTGTCTCTCTGTCCTCCTGTCTGTCTCTCTGTCCTCCTGCCTGTCTCTCTGTCCTCCTGTCTGTCTCTCTGACCTCCTGTGTGTCTCCCTGTCCTCCTGTCTGTCTCTCTGACCTCCTGTGTGTCTCTCTGTCCTCCTGTCTGTCTCCCTGTCCTCCTGTCTGTCTCTCTGACCTCCTGTGTGTCTCCCTGTCCTCCTGTCTGTCTCCCTGTCCTCCTGTCTGTCTCTCTGTCCTCCTGTCTGTCTCCCTGTCCTCCTGTCTGTCTCTCTGTCCTCCTGTGTGTCTCCCTGTCCTCCTGTCTGTCTCCCTGACCTCCTGTGTGTCTCCCTGTCGTCCTGTCTGTCTCCCTGTCCTCCTGTCTGTCTCTCTGTCCTCCTGTGTGTCTCCCTGTCCTCCTGTCTGTCTCCCTGACCTCCTGTCTGTCTCTCTGTCCTCCTGTGTGTCTCCCTGTCCTCCTGTCTGTCTCCCTGTCCTCCTGTCTGTCTCTCTGTCCTCCTGTCTGTCTCCCTGTCCTCCTGTCTGTCTCTCTGTCCTCCTGTGTGTCTCCCTGTCCTCCTGTCTGTCTCCCTGACCTCCTGTGTGTCTCCCTGTCGTCCTGTCTGTCTCCCTGTCCTCCTGTCTGTCTCTCTGTCCTCCTGTGTGTCTCCCTGTCCTCCTGTCTGTCTCCCTGACCTCCTGTCTGTCTCTCTGTCCTCCTGTCTGTCTCCCTGACCTCCTGTCTGTCTCTCTGTCCTCCTGTGTGTCTCCCTGACCTCCTGTCTGTCTCTCTGACCTCCTGTCTGTCTCTCTGTCCTCCTGTCTGTCTCTCTGTCCTCCTGCCTGTCTCTCTGTCCTCCTGTGTGTCTCCCTGTCCTCCTGTCTGTCTCCCTGACCTCCTGTCTGTCTCCCTGACCTCCTGTCTGTCTCTCTGTCCTCCTGTCTGTCTCTCTGTCCTCCTGTCTGTCTCTCTGACCTCCTGTCTGTCTCCCTGTCCTCCTGTCTGTCTCTCTGACCTCCTGTCTGTCTCTCTGACCTCCTGTGTGTCTCTCTGTCCTGTCTGTCTCCCTGTCCTCCTGTCTGTCTCTCTGTCCTCCTGTCTGTCTCCCTGTCCTCCTGTCTGTCTCCCTGACCTCCTGTCTGTCTCTCTGACCTCCTGTCTGTCTCTCTGTCCTCCTGCCTGTCTCCCTGTCCTCCTGTCTGTCTCTCTGACCTCCTGTCTGTCTCCCTGACCTCCTGTCTGTCTCCCTGTCCTCCTGTCTGTCTCTCTGACCTCCTGTCTGTCTCCCTGTCCTCCTGTCTGTCTCTCTGACCTCCTGTCTGTCTCTCTGTCCTCCTGTCTGTCTCTCTGTCCTCCTGTCTGTCTCTCTGACCTCCTGTCTGTCTCCCTGTCCTCCTGTCTGTCTCCCTGACCTCCTGTCTGTCTCTCTGACCTCCTGTCTGTCTCTCTGTCCTCCTGCCTGTCTCCCTGTCCTCCTGTCTGTCTCTCTGACCTCCTGTCTGTCTCCCTGACCTCCTGTCTGTCTCCCTGTCCTCCTGTCTGTCTCTCTGACCTCCTGTCTGTCTCCCTGTCCTCCTGTCCGTCTCTCTGACCTCCTGTCTGTCTCCCTGACCTCCTGTCTGTCTCCCTGTCCTCCTGTCCGTCTCTCTGACCTCCTGTCTGTCTCTCTGACCTCCTGTCTGTCTCCCTGTCCTCCTGTCCGTCTCTCTGACCTCCTGTCTGTCTCCCTGTCCTCCTGTCCGTCTCTCTGACCTCCTGTCTGTCTGTGTGTACAGGGAGGGCTCAGTGATGATGCAGATCGATGTGGACTCGGTCAGTGGAGGTCTCTCCGTGAATGAAAACTTCCTGGTGGATTTCGGTAAAGAGCCCGACGGTCCGTCTCTGGCCCACGAAGTCCGATATCCTGGAGGAGACTGTACGTCCGACATCTGGCTGTGAAAACCTCCGAGTCTACACTGAGGAGGAAACCTGAGGGTGAAAGAGTCCAATCACACACAGTCCCAGAACCAGACCAAACCTTGACCCACATGTGACCATGTTAAAACAAACCCACCGACCCGGGAGAAGTGTCAGCTTATCAATAACAGTATGATTAATTAGTCACCTCACATTAGTGATTATTAGTAATTAGTCACCTCACATTAGTGATTATTAGTAATTAGTCACAGCACATTATTGATTATTATTAATTAATCACCTCACATTATTGATTGTCTTAATGAATCACCTCACATTAGTGATTATTAGTAATTAATCACAGCACATTATTGATTATTATTAATTAATCACCTCACATTATTGATTGTCATTAATGAATCACCTCACATTAGTGATTATTAGTAATTAATCACCTCACATTATTGATTGTCATTAATGAATCACCTCACATTAGTGATTATTAGTAATTAATCACCTCACATTATTGATTGTCATTAATTATTCACTGTCACATTATTGATTGATATTAATTTTATACTCACAGGACCAAAAGTAAAAGTTTTCAGGACGTCATAATGTTTTTTATGTTTTTATCTCTTTAATGTTGAAGAATTTGACATTTTAAATGTTCAGATATTTGTTGATCCGTCCTGCATGAAGAGTCTGAAGGTGCAGAGTAACTGGAGAATGTAATGGAGTAAAAGTATAAAGTAGCAGAAACTGGAGATATTTGAATAAATACCTGAAGGTTGTAAAAGTACTCGAGGTAAATGTGCTTATTTACATTCCACTGCTGCCATGTGAAGTGAGGGGACATGAACGTTTCTGTGAGTGTGATGCAGATAACAAACGGACCAATCAGCTGTCAGCCTGACGCTCAGGTGCATCATGACCCACCTGTTAACCTGTCGGCCTCTGCAGCTTCTCCTGCTGGTCAAACTGTCAACATGTGTCAATAAAGGTCACCCTGATTCTCCGTCTGTGTCATCGTCTCACCTGCACATTATTAATGTTGCTTCAGTCATTTATTTTTAACATTTTTATTTCCTTTGATCAGTCGTACAGTTTATCACAACACGTCTGTTAGATGGGTCAGTCAGGTGCCACAGGTGAGTCTTCAGAAGGTGAACAGTCCTCATGTCTCTCATCTTTATGTCGGCAATAACACATAACAACATTCAACATACATACAATAGTGTAATTAATAAAGTAAAGTTCACAGTGCAGATGGCTGCTGCACGTTCTGCATTTCATTCATACCAAATGAAACTGTGTGTGTGTGTGTGTGTGTGTGTGTGTGTGTGTGTGTGTGTGTGTGTGTGTGTGTGTGTGTGTGTGTGTGTGTGTGTGTGTGTTAATTTTGTTGATGGAGACTATGACGAAAAATATTCTTCAACAAACCTTTTTCACAGACAAAAACTAAATGAAAATTAAAGCTGCTGCGCAGCGATGGGTCGGTCCGGGCTATTTTTGGCAAATTTAGGCAATTCTGAGCGACAAACAGGAGAATAGGAAGACAAAACAGTTGACAACAATGTTCATTTTGGACCACTTGAGGCTTGAACTCACAACTTCTGGAACCAAAGACTGTCATCTATCGCTCTGAGCTAATTGGCAAGTGGCAATACAACAGTGGCTTCACAAACTGAGTAAGCCATTCACTGTTGTGCAGGCAGATTTGAAACCACTGTAAAAAATTCAGTTATCAAGACAAAAATCTGAAAATACACATATTGCAGCATGGAGATGTTGGTAATTTGTTTTTAAAATCATTGATTTAATCCATAAGTGAATAACTGATGTTTAAAATGCTGTTTGCATTGACTGCAATTATTCACATGAGAGCAGAATTCAAAATGTTCTCAAAAATTCAGTTTTTGAGATAAAATTCTGATATTTGCCAAACTTCATCAACCATGACTCTAAAATATTCAAATTTTTTTTCAGGAAGATTGAAAATGTATTTAGCAAGAATTTGATAGTATATGTTTACAGTACTGTTTACAGTCAAACATGTTGATGCACTGTAGGCTTAATTTTTGATAAATCAAAAATCCGAGAAACAAGTTTTGTGGAGGACGGTCTGAAGATGCTCTCTAGCAAGTTTGGTGACAATTGAGCAAAAATTGTGGGAGGAGATAGGTTTTATAAGTTTTACAGGTTTTGAAAAAAACTGAGTGATGGACTTCATAATTTGTAATGAGTTTGAGTGGACTAAAGTTTCAGCAGTATTGGGGCTACAGTTTGGTGAAAGTTTTAAAACTGTAGCATGTACTGTTGATTTTGTAGGTATTTTTAAAGTTTTTAAATTTAAACGCTTATTGTGCCCCCTCCAGGAGGAATATTGACATGTCCTTGGAATTAAGTAAATCTGGCATGGGGACATTTCTGTAAAGTTTGGTGAGTTTTCTTCCATGGGAAGTATGACTTCCTCGGAAGAAAGAAGAAAGAATTCATAGGAATACAATAGAGTCCCGGACCCTAAATAAATAAAAAATCAAATATGATGACGAAGACTGTGACAAAATATAACTGACACTTTAGTCAACGAATAAAAATGAGACGAAAATGTTCGGGCGGGACAAATGGAGAAGAGAGCCAATCAGAGCGAATCTCTTGAGCCACTTTAAAAAGCCGCGGCACGCTGAACAGGCAGCAGCATTTACACAGAAGGAGAACAAAGACCAGTTTGCAGAACTTTGCGCAGTTTCGCGGACGTTTTCACAAGAGTTAGGTTGTTCACACGATATTTAGTTGCACAGCTTTGGCGGATTTCAGCTGACTTCGCTCGTTAGAAAGACGCTAGCGTTAACAATCTGCAGTTCACCCGGTCCGAGGGCAACAGCATGCCTCATGAACAACAGAAACATCTGGGCACACCTCACATACTGTATGACAACCAGACCGTCTGCAAGCCGTGTGGAGCACAAACACCAGCAAACTGAAGCGACATTTACAGAGAGAGAGAGATTTACCACGAAGACTAAAACTCTTGTGTGTGTGTGTGTGTGTGTGTGTGTGTGTGTTAATCTTTGAGCACATGACGTCTCTCACTGCTCATCTGGATTATTGGGTTCATTTCTAGTTATTTTCTCTTAACTCTTCTGTGGCATCTTGTAAATATGTGGTATGAACTTTATTTCCGCTGTTCCTTCAGTCGTTGGGATAAAGAAGTGTTGTATTTTGGTTGGTGAGGAGCTTTTCCCATTCTGACGGTTAGTGGTGTTTCTTTGTAAGTACCTGAAGAAGTCTTGGTTTTGTAAATCATATTTCTCTTCGAGCTGTTCAGGTGATCTCAGGACCGCTCCGTCAGACAGCTGGTCCACAACCACTGGACCCGTTTGCTTCCACTGCAGGATCTGTTGTCCAGCCTGCTGCAGGACTCACAGCTGTTTGCTCTCTGCATCACTCTGGAAATGATCGAGGAAAGTTTTTCCCCACAACAGATATTCTTAGAGTGTTTTTAATCCAAACATTAGCAGCCCTCTTTTTCCTCCATACATCTGGATTCAAGAATGGGATTGAGTCCAGTGATAAATCTGAGCATTGCTCGGCTCCATCCCCCCACAGTGTCAGTGTCCCGGACATCCAAGCAACCAGTGATGGGAGTCGGTTCTGCCCCATGAAGGTCTCGGCCTCCGCTGTCTTCTGGGCTGAGTAGTCTTTTAAAGTCTGGGTCGCTTGCTTTGCCAAATAAATCTGGACAGCCATTTATCAGTAAAGCTGGAGACAGGAACGTGGTCGGGAGTGGCTGAAGGACAAAGAGCTACTTTGGTTCATTCTTATGCTTCTGCTCTTCCTGTCCAGGAGAGTGGCAGGATGCTTTTATGTGGCCCATCAATGTCCCATAGTTGGCTTCTGATTGGTCTGTCGTTAGGATAATTCCCAGACATCTAAATCCTTGAGACCGATCAGCTGCTGCCTCGGCCGTGATGTCACAGGAAGTCCTGCTTCAGTCATTGGATGCTTCAAAGATGAGTTCACGTCTTTGATGTCGGATATTTTATTTGATAATATTTCAGGATTGCTGAAGTTTTTTTTACGTTCTCTGATCACCTCCTTCAAAATGAGACGTTTATTTAATGAAGTTAATCATTAAAAGCTGGAATTAATGTGAGACGTCTTTCTGCTGATGAAGACCATGAGATAAAGTCAAAAGCCCTGGAAACGCCACAAAATGACCCTTGAGTTCAGATTTTGTGTTTGTCAAAAGTTTTTGTAGTTGACTTCTGATTATGGCGTCGAGACAAACGCCATCACAGTCAGAGCTCTCAGCCGTCGGACCGAACGAAACCAAGTGTTCCTTCAATTAAGTGAAGAACAACATGGAGGGAGATAAAGCGAGGAGGCCGAGGAGCAGTCAGAAACAAGACAAGACGAGAGACTAACGACCGCACAGAAGATCCTGACATGGGTGATCAGGATCCACATGCAGGTTTTGACTCTGTAAGTGTAATTACCATACGTGTGGAAAATAATGCTGTTCGCTCTGACGAGAAGATGAAGTGAAACAACTTCTGTGAGACGTTTGAAAGACGGATGGAGGAAGAGCTGTGGAACCTCAGCGAGGAAGTCAACACGAAGTGAAACTGTCACGGAGCTCAAGGACACGCGGGCCGACTGGACAAGGTCCAACACCGTCTGTGTGACTTTGAGGAACTTTCTCCAAACTACAAAGTGAAGA
This sequence comes from Diplodus puntazzo, assembly GCA_963678695.2. Classification (NCBI taxonomy): domain Eukaryota; kingdom Metazoa; phylum Chordata; class Actinopteri; order Spariformes; family Sparidae; genus Diplodus; species Diplodus puntazzo. The sequence goes on along the minus strand of OZ023160.1, from coordinate 289,407 downwards.
TGAACAAACGGATTTAGAATCTCGTTCCAGGAGAAATACTGACGCTTCCACTCGATCCCGACTTCCTCAGGAATGTTTTAAACCGAGTTGTCTTGCCAACATGTCGACCAACACAACGTTGCCACCGGTCACTCAGGCCAAAACCACCACGAGAGGCCAACCCGAGATCCATGGTCGTATACTTTTTCGAGTCCAGAACCAAAGAACTAATACTGCGCTTGGCCTGGAAAAAAAAAGAGAGACCCACTTCAACAGGATGCAGAAATCCTGAAGAGGAGAAAGAAGAAACCCCATCAGAAGAACGTCTCTTCTAATAACGCAGGAGAGGCGACGGGGCAGGAAGAGTCACTCACAGTAGTGAGAGTACTGACCAGCACTGGCCACATCGGATCCATTGAGAGGCTAGGGAACCGAACGGAACCGAAGCATCCACCGTGAACGTGCTGGGGAAAGCTCTGGAGATTCTGCTGAGCCCCAGCGGACTCTGCAAACGACAACCGAGCTCCCCGTGAGTAAACGTCAACTATGTGACAGTAAAAATCCCGGTAAGATCTACTGGATCTGTCAGTCTGCTCGGAACCACCGACCCACACTGCTGATTTCTGATGGACATAAACATTGTTACGGGCCTGCAGGCTTCAGTGTTCAGAGTTTAAGGCTGGTTTGGTTAAAGTCAGTAAGTTTGACATGAGGAACATCAGACCGATCTCCACATGAGGAACATGAGGAACTAAAACATTTGGAGTAAAAACAGGTTTTATTCTTCTTATAGAAAAGGAACCGACGAGGCGTCACAATGTTAATTTCTGATTAAGTGACTTTCCAGCTCTCTGTGCAGATTGTTGACACGGAGGCGCATTGCATCCTGGGTAAAGGATTTATCACAAGCATTCACACTGACTCGTGTTTACAGACCAACAGGTAAAATATTCAACACAAGAGCTGCAGAATCCTCCGCTGTCCTGACTCATGGCAGGACTGGAATGTCCGGTGACAACCTGGTGTTGATCCGACCAGTTTAACGTAGAGAATAAATTCTGAGACATTAACAGTTATAAAATGACTGAATGAGGTCGGTGTGAACTTCAGCCGGTACAAACAGTTCACTGTCCTCACTCTCAGAACGTCTCTCCTGTTCAGGTTTCACACAGTCAGAGAACGACAGATGTCTCTGATCATGCTGGTGTGTGTCTGACACTTCATTCAGACAATAACAACAATAAAGACAACAAGGAGACTTCAAACCAGCTGGAAGCTTCATAATGACCTGAGCGAGAGAAACATGTCACACAGGAGCTCACAGACACCTGGAGCTTAATGACAACCAGGAAGTGAATCCAAACACATACATGATGTAGATACAAACATACATGATGTAAATGCAAATATACATGATGTAGATACAAATATACATGATGTAGATACAAACATACATGATGTAGATACAAACATACATGATGTAGATACAAACATACATGATGTAATATAATAACTCACTAATAACTAACACTACTTCATCATTAACATTATAATATGTTGATATCACTAATTAAATACATTTAAACTGTCCTGAAGAAACGCAGTAACTAAGTACAAAGCGCTCCCTGCAGTAATCTGATTCCTTTACAGTCCAGCAGGGGGCGGGGTTACACCGGAAACTGACCGGAAGCAGCAGAAGAAGAAGGGGCGGGCGGGCGCCCCCTGCTGGATGGTCGCTGTTGTTGACATGACGGTCAGAGAGTTTCAATGGAGACAAAGTGGGAATAAAAAATCTCTTCAGAGCCGCTGAACGGTCATCAGGTAAGACCGACTCACCTGAAAACACACACGTCACTGCACCTGAAGAACCGACACGTAACGGTGACGGGCTAGTGTTAGCTTAGCATCCAGCTTTACAAACAGCTGAGAGGAGTTGGCAACAGTTGGCCTGATCTCTGCCGGCTGATGCTAATGCTAATGCTAATGCTAACGTTAACGTTCAGCAGTCGGGATGTTCCTGTTAAAACACCAAAAGTCGAACTAATCGCGCGGAGCTAACGGAGGTTTAATTTAGCTTGTAGCCAGTTAGCATCACAGTGTGCAGATTAATGTGTGAGCTAACAGCTACAGGGCGATGCTAATGTTTATTTAGCCGGTTAACGGTAACTGCGTCTGAACTACAGCCGCATTAAGTTTACATGAATGCTATGCTAAGCTAACAGCGTGAACTTTAAACTTTCAGAGCTAATGCTAAAGCTACAGCAGCTTCTCCGCAACATGTTCTCATCAACGCTAAGCTAACGGCAGTTGTGAGAGTCAGAGGGTTTATCCTCCGTCCGGTCTGACTGAGTTAGCTTCGTGCTAACATCAGCTAACATCAGCTGACTGAGGACCAACATCAGAGACACTCAGTCATCAGCTGAGGGTCCCTTTAAAGGACACATCCACAATTTTATGAAAGAGATGCAGACACAGACAGAAGATGGAGGAGTGAAGACAGTCAGCTGTAGTTAAAGTGTTAATAGGATTAATACACTTCAAAGTGTTTGTAAAGAAGAAGTCGCCTGAGTGAAATAAACAGCTTTAAAATATAAAGACAGAGAGAGAGAGAGTGTGTGTGTGTGTGTGTGTGTGTGTGTGTGTGTGTGTGTGTGTGTGTTGTTACTTTCATACTGCTGCTGATCAATAATGTGATCTCAGCCATTAAACATGAATTGAATCTGTGACTGCAGTCGGAGGGATGTCAGTGAAGTGACTGTGACCTGCAGACAGTTTATTGATTAACACATCAGTGATCAACATTTCTGTCACTGTGAATGTGAACGCCGCCTGTCTTCACTCCCTCTGACTGTAATCTGTAATCTGCTTGAAGGATTACAGCCCAGCTGAAGGCCCGGTCGCTCCGCAGCTCCTCCCCCGCTGGCCGGCACTAACACAGCTCTGGGCTCAACCGGGCCTGATCCAGTCGCCACTTTTATGTGTCTTATTTTGTGTCGTTACAGCCCCCTTACACACACACACTCACGCACACACACACCCGCACACACACGCACAGCAGCTGTAACACACCCTGGGTCATCATCCTCCCACCAACAGTGTAAAACATTATTTATATACGATGAGAGTTCTAGTTTGTACTTCTTACTTTTTATTGTATTGTTTATTCTTTTAACATTATTATTGTTTATTACAGTAACACTGTCCTTCAGCTGCTGTGATGAAGAAATTTCCCCGTTTGTGGGACAAATAAAGGAAATTCTGATTCTGATTCTGAACAACCAGAATAACTTCTGTATCAGACTGAATCTGATTTGATCTCTGAGAGACGGCTTGCTGTCGCTGCTCGACCAATCACAGAGCCGACAGGTCTGTTGTTCTGCAGTTCAGCATGTGTTGGTGATCAGACCTGCTGCTCCGTCTCTGACCTGTGACCTCTGTTTCAGTGGAGGAGGGCGGAGCTTCATGATGGAGGACACAGATCTGGAGGTTTCCCCCGCCCCCTCTGATCAGAACAGCCCCTGCCCCTCGCCCTCCCTGTCCATCTCGTCCTCCCCCTCGCTGTCCCTCCCCTCCACGCCCTCGTCCTCCTGCGGGGCCCCCCCAGCGGTCACTCCCCCTCTGGGCGTCATCAGTGAAGGTCTGAGCGAGCTCAGCCTGGTGATCAACGCTGAGGTGGCCCACCGGGCGTGTCAGGAGGTGCTGCAGAAGGTGAAGCTGAAGCAGGACGACTGTGAAGTCACTGGCGTGCAGAATGGCGAGGGGGTGGAGCCTCAGGTGCCCTCTGTTACTCTGAACTCTGTGGTGAAGCCGCTGAAGATCCGAGAGGAGGACGACCCCGACGGCCTCGCCCCCGGCTCGGTGAAGAGTGCCCGGCGGCGACAGAGACACAATCCCTCCAAACAGTCGTGGCTGCTGCGCCTGTTCGAGTCCAAGCTGTTTGACGTTTCCATGGCGATCTCCTACCTGCACAAGTCCAAGGAGCCCGGCGTCCAGGCGTACATCGGGAACCGCCTCTTCAGCTTCCCCCACGAGGACGTGGACTTCTACCTGCCGCAGCTGCTCAACATGTATATCCACATGGACGAGGACGTAGGGGACGCCATCAAACCATACGTGGTGGGTGCGGTCAGGAGAGGGGGCGGGGCTTAACAGCATGTCATCATACTGTTGTCCAGCTTTGTATCGGCTCGACCGACCCTCATTGAATATCCAGTCACCAGCGTTAACCCTGTGTGTGGTCTTGCAGGTTCACCGCTGCAGACAGAGTATCTCCTTCAGCCTGACGTGTGCCTGGCTGCTGGGAGCGTACTCCTCCGACATGCACATCTCCACCCAGCGCCACTCCAGAGGAACCAAACTGAGGAAGATCATCCTGTCTGACGAACTCAAACCTGCAGGGCCTCGAGCTCGCAGGGACCCTCTGACTCTGACGCCTTTCTGTCCCGTGGTGGCCCCCAACGCCGGCCCCCAAGAACACGGCTTGTCGCCCTCCAAGCGCACACATCAGCGCTCCAAGTCAGACGCTACAGTCAGCATCAGTCTGAGCAGCAACCTGAAGAGGACGGCGAGTAACCCGAAGGTGGAGAGCAGCCAGGACGAGGTAACACCAGCTACACCACAAACACCACAGACAGCAGCTACACCAGCTACACCACAGACACCACAAACACCAGCTACACCACAGACACCAGCTACACCACAAACACCACAGACAGCAGCTACACCAGCTACACCACAGACAGCAGCTACACCACAAACAGCACAGACAGCAGCTACACCAGCTACACCACAAACAGCACAGACAGCAGCTACACCAGCTACACCACAAACACCAGCTACACCAGCTACACCAGCTACACCACAGACAGCACAGACAGCAGCTACACCAGCTACACCACAGACACCACAGACAGCAGCTACACCAGCTACACCACAAACAGCACAGACAGCAGCTACACCAGCTACACCACAGACAGCAGCTACACCAGCTACACCACAAACAGCACAGACAGCAGCTACACCACAAACACCACAAACACCAGCTACACCAGCTACACCACAGACACCAGCTACACCACAAACACCACAGACAGCAGCTACACCAGCTACACCACAGACAGCAGCTACACCACAAACACCACAGACAGCAGCTACACCAGCTACACCACAGACACCAGCTACACCACAAACACCACAGACAGCAGCTACACCAGCTACACCACAGACACCAGCTACACCACAAACACCACAGACAGCAGCTACACCAGCTACACCACAGACACCACAGACAGCAGCTACACCACAAACACCAGCTACACCAGCTACACCACAAACACCAGCTACACCAGCTACACCAGCTACACCACAGACAGCAGCTACACCACAAACACCACAGACAGCAGCTACACCAGCTACACCACAGACAGCAGCTACACCAGCTACACCACAAACACCACAGACAGCAGCTACACCAGCTACACCACAGACAGCAGCTACACCACAAACACCACAGACAGCAGCTACACCACAAACACCACAGACAGCAGCTACACCACAAACACCACAGACAGCAGCTACACCACAAACACCACAGACACCAGCTACACCACAAACACCACAAACACCACAGACAGCAGCTACACCACAAACACCACAGACAGCAGCTACACCACAAACACCACAGACAGCAGCTACACCACAGACAGCAGCTACACCACAAACACCACAGACAGCAGCTACACAACAGACAGCAGCTACACCACAAACACCACAGACAGCAGCTACACCACAGACAGCAGCTACACCACAGACAGCAGCTACACCACAAACACCAGCTACACCACAAACACCACAGACAGCAGCTACACCACAAACACCAGCTACACCACAAACACCACAGACAGCAGCTACACCACAAACACCAGCTACACCACAAACACCACAAACAGCAGCTACACCACAAACACCACAGACAGCAGCTACACCACAAACACCACAAACACCAGCTACACCACAGACAGCAGCTACACCACAGACACCACAGACAGCAGCTACACCACAAACACCACAAACACCAGCTACACCACAGACAGCAGCTACACCACAAACACCAGCTACACCACAGACACCACAGACAGCAGCTACACCACAAACACCAGCTACACCACAGACACCACAGACAGCAGCTACACCACAGACACCACAGACACCACAGACACCACAGACACCAGCTACACAATAATAAAAGTTGTGTTTGTGTGAAGCAGACTCTAACTACGGCTCCATGAGAGGGACAAACTTTGCGTCTACCAGAGAAACATTAAGACCGGAACAGAAATGTTTGGGTCTCATGTTTCTGTTGTGAATCATTTAAACTACAGTTCGTGAATGTAACATGGTTGACCTCTGACCTCCTCAGGACAGCAGCTCCAGCTCTGACAGTCTGGAGTTTGAGACTGGTCCCGTAAGTTCCTGTCCTCCCCGCAGGGTGCATTGTGGGAAATGAAGTGTGTTGGAGGCTGTGGGTTGTGGTTCTGGTTCTGGTTCAGTCTCAGACGGTCCAGCTCAAACTGAGAAGCTCGTCTGTAGACTCGACCGTCACTTCCTCGTTCTGTTTCTGTTGGAGCCAATCAGCTGTTGATGTTGTGGGAGAACCAATTAAAACTCAAAGTGATCTGCCGTCATGTTTCCTCTCTAAAGGTCGTCCTGAAGAGCGTCAGCCACAAACACTGAGTCCTCTAATAACATCCTGTCTGTCTGCCTGTCTGTCTGCCTGTCAGCCGGTGCGTCTGGCCCCGCAGAGGGAGTTCATCAAGTCTCTGATGGGCATCGGGAAGCGTCTGGCAACTCTGCCGACCAAAGAGCAGAAGACTCAGCGGCTGATCTCAGAACTGTCGCTACTCAACCACAAACTGCCGGCTCGAGTCTGGCTGCCGACCGCCGCCTTCGACCACCACGTGGTCCGAGTGCCGCACACACAGGCCGTGGTGTTAAACTCCAAAGACAAGGTGACAGCAGCACAAACACACACACACACACACACTCTAACCCTTTAGTTTTATCTCATTGGCATTAAGAAGTGATTTAAAGCAGAAGTAGAAGAAGAAGACGTTCTCGTGACGTCACACTGTGAGACGATGACCTCAGCTGGTCGTGTGACCCGATTTGACCTCTGACCCCTCAGGCTCCGTACCTCATCTACGTGGAAGTTCTGGAATGTGAGAACTTTGAGACGTCGAGCGTTCCAATCCGGATTCCGGAGAACCGTATCAGGAGCACGCGTTCTGTGGAGAACCTGCCAGACTGCGGCATGACTGCAGAGCAGCGAGCCGGCAGCTTCTCCACCGTCCCCAACTACGACAACGACGACGAGGCGTGGTCAGTGGACGACATCGGAGAGCTGCAGGTGGAGGTGAGAGGACGCTCACAGAATGTGATGTCATCACAGCTGTTTTCACACAGGATGTGATGTCATCACAGCTGTTTTCACACAGGATGTGATGTCATCACAGCTGTTTTCACACAGGAAGTGATGTCATCACAGCTGTTTTCACACAGGATGTGATGTCATCACAGCTGTTTTCACACAGGATGTGATGTCATCACAGCTGTTTTCACACAGGAAGTGATGTCATCACAGCTGTTTTCACACAGGATGTGATGTCGGCATTATTACAGGATGTTGATTAAATCTACTTGAACATTGTACTTCCCTCCTTCTGTCCTCGTCTCCTTCTGTCCTCGTCTCCTTCTGTCCTCGTCTCCTTCCCTCCTTCTCTCCCTGCAGCTGCCAGAGATCCACACCAACAGCTGTGACAACATCAGTCAGTTCTCAGTGGACAGCATCACCAGTCTGGAGAGTAAAGAGCCGGTGTTCATCGCAGCCGGAGACATCAGGTCTGTAACACACAGTACACAGAGTACACAGAGTACACAGAGTACACACAGTACACACAGTACACAGAGTACACACAGTACATGTACACACAGTACATGTACACACAGTACATGTACACACAGTACACACAGTACACACAGTACACAGAGTACACAGAGTACACAGAGTACACACAGTACACAGAGTACACACAGTACATGTACACACAGTACATGTACACACAGTACACACAGTACACAGAGTACACACAGTACACAGAGTACACACAGTACATGTACACACAGTACATGTACACACAGTACACACAGTACACAGAGTACACAGAGTACACACAGTACACAGAGTACACACAGTACACACAGTACACATAGTACACAGAGTACACACAGCACATGTACACACAGCACATGTACACACAGTACATACAGTGTGTGTGTCTGTGTGATGTTCCAGGCGCCGTCTGTCGGAGCAGCTGGCTCAGGCGCCCACCACCTTCAAACGGGACCCAGAGGACCCGTCAGCTGTGGCCCTGAAGGAGCCCTGGGAGGAGAAGGTCCGGTAGGTGGAGTCACTCTAGTTTCTGGTTCTGACCGTAGTTAATGGTTCTGACCGGGTTGACATTCCCGCCCGCTCCGTGTCCTGCAGGAGGATCAGAGAAGGGTCTCCGTACGGTCACCTTCCTCACTGGCGGCTGCTGTCGGTCATCGTTAAATGTGGAGACGACCTGAGACAGGAGCTGCTCGCTTTCCAGGTGCTGCAGCAGCTCAAGGTAACGCTCTGACATCAGCACCGTCACATGATCAGAACCCACTGAGATGGTCTGTATTGATGGGGGCCGGTCTAACGTATGAACCCTGTGCTGTCAGTCCATCTGGGAGCAGGAGCGTGTCCCGCTCTGGATCAAGCCCTATAAGATCCTGGTGCTGTCGTCGGACTCTGGGATGATCGAGCCGGTGGTGAACGCCGTCTCCCTCCACCAGGTGAAGAAACAGAGTCAGCTGTCTCTGCTCGACTACTTCCTGCAGGAACACGGCGCTCCGACCACCGAGGCCTTCCTGTCGGCTCAGAGAAACTTCGTCCAGAGCTGTGCCGGGTACAGCCTCATCTGTTACCTGCTGCAGGTCAAAGACAGGTGAGACCGGTAGGTCCTAGTCAGACCATCGCTGCTGTTCTTCAGAAAGTTCTAAACCACTGTTCTGACCCCTCAGGCACAACGGGAACATCCTCCTGGACTCTGAAGGTCACATCATCCACATAGACTTCGGCTTCATCCTGTCCAGTTCTCCCAAGAACCTCGGCTTCGAGACGTCGGCCTTCAAACTCACCACAGAGTTTGTGGATGTGAGTTCATCTCGTTATCTGCAGCAGGTTCCATCAGTCAGGCGATCAGTTCTGGAAGTTCTTTAACAGGTTCTGTTAGCCAACAACAGGCTTCCAGAGGCCCACACAGTGAAGGAATATGTCCTTCTAGTGGGTCAATGAGGGAGTTGTTGTGGTCATGTAGATGAATGAAGAGTGACATTTATTGATTTATTATACTGTAATGTGTGTGTGTGTGTGTGTGTGTGTGTGTGTGTGTGTGTGTGTGTGTGTGTGTGTGTGTGTGTGTGTGTCAGGTGATGGGCGGTCCAGACGGCGACATGTTCAACTACTATAAGATGTTGATGCTTCAGGGTCTGATCGCAGCCAGAAAACACATGGACAGAGTTCTGCAGATAGTGGAGATCATGCAGCAGGGTGAGCGCACACACACACACACACACACACCACACACACACACACACACACACACACACACACACACTCACTCTGTACTGACGGTCCGCCCCCTGCAGGCTCCCAGCTGCCATGTTTCCATGGATCCAGCACCATGCGAGGGCTGAAGGAGCGTTTCCACATGAGCCTGACGGAGGAGCAGCTGCAGCTGCTGGTCGACCAGCTGGTGGACGGATCCATGAGGTCACTGACCACCAAACTGTACGACGGCTTCCAGTACCTCACCAACGGCATCATGTGACCTGTGTGTGTGTGTGTGTGTGTGTGTGTGTGAGAGAGAGAGCAGTGAACAAAGACTGTCTACAGACTGAGGAGGACGATGATCCTCCTGCTTTTATAAGTCGACAGCAGAGACGATGAGCCTTTCTCTGTCTGTCTTCCTCTTCCTCTTTTTATCCTATGATTCCACAGTCTTCTTCTTCTTCTTCTTCTTCTTCTTCTTCTTCTTCTTCTCTTGGTTTGTTGAATGTTGTTGTTTTCTCATCTTTTCATTGGAAGACTTCTGTATTCTGTTCATCTTGTTGGTTCCAGCTCGCTCCGTCTTCTTCCTCTTCTTCCTCTTTCCATATTTGGGCACATTTCCCTGATTGGCTCCTCAGCTGGACTCTAAGCCAATCAGAGTGTGTCCCAGTTTTAGTTTGAGATGTGAACACTCAGCAGGTGGGCAGTGTTTTGCAGGTAGGAAGCAGGAAACAGAGACTGTTGCCATAGAAACTGAAGCTGCTGATGCTTTAAAGGACCATCCCGGTGTTTTTTTCATGTTTTAACTGACTGTTAACCAGTTTGTCCACTTTGACCCATTAAAACAAACCAGTGTCGACCTGCAGCGCCTCGTCACAGCTTCATGTCTCCCATCAAACTAACACCTGAGTTTCATTTGTTGTGGAGGTTCAGATCACAGTCTGCTGATGAGACTGTGACACTGTTCAACAGGTAAACACCAGCAACAGATCGTCACATGCGTCCTGAGCTGAACTCATGTCAGTAATAACAGCTTTACCGATTGAATTATGAATATTAATAACATTAAAATGATGAAGATGGTAGACGTGGAGCAGCACTGCAGCAGCTGAGAGACCCGGAGACTCTGGGAAAGAAGCAAGTCAGTAACAAGAGTTAAAGAGACATGAATGTGTACAGAGAGAGAGAGGAGCATCATGGGAAATCTCCCAACGCTACGGCAGCACAGCCATTCACACACGCGGCGTAGGCTGCCATGCAGTTAGCAACTCAGTTTGGGCTTCAGTAGGACACCTGGACACGCAGCTGGGAGCAGCCGGGATTCGAACCACTGACCTTCTGATTACTAGACGACCTGGATGAACAAGTACATGTAGCTTCTGTCCCTGTACAATGACAATAAAGACCTTTCTGACAGTGAAAATAACTGAAGCCTGTAAGATTTGTGTTTGGGCTACACTGCCCTGCAGCGGGTGAAACATGGATCAGTTCATCAGTTTATTCATCGCCACATCAAAGAAATAATTAACTTTACTCATTATCTGTGACAAATAAATACTAGGTTGGCCTAATTAATATTTCATATTGCATGTTATTAAGATGTGGAAGCAGCAGTCGGACATGGCAGCAGGTGTGTGGATAATATACTGTATCCCATTTTATTTTAATATCATCACTATCTCAAGATTGCAGCTTCTCAGTAAGAGCAGAACCACTTTGCGGATGGTGCAACACGCAGCGTTCTCGCTCAGATTTTCTGCATCACCAGCTGAATGTCAGTAGTTTGCCCGACAGTGAGCGCACAGCTTCTTCAGTGGCATCCTGACACTCGGCTCAATAAGTGAGCAGATGTACCGAGTTCCCTCGGCTGAAAATCTATATCGCTCATAGAGAAATTCATCAGGAAATGCCAGCGGATCAACGCGATCTCAAAGAAGCCGCTCACGTCGTAGTGCTGCCAGAATTATTCTGCTCCCAGGTCCACCGGGTTCTTAATGAATGGTGACGCCATCTCCGAATGAGTTACACAGTGAAACAGCGGCGCTTTTAAGCTGAAACTCTGAACAGAACCTGGTCGGGTCAGGTTCTGAGCTAAGCATCAGTTACCATGGTGATCTAGCCGGGTTAAAAGAGAGCCACCTTCGTAGTACAGGGAAGCCTGGCTTTAGACTCAACACAGCTCGCTAACCCACTAAACTGGCTTCGCAAAACACCCCTCAGCTCAGATCCATATAAATAATACTTGGGGTTACAGTAATAATGTGCAGTATGAGCAGTCAAGAAAATCCCTGCAGCATGATATTGGAGACATCAGGCTCCACATAGTTCAAATAGGGTTCCCACACTTTATAGAATTGGTCTGTGAATGTAATATACATGTAAGTTACTCTTATGGAACTCGATCAAACACCACACAAAAAGATTTTAAATAAAAACTGAAAATACATTTAAAAAAAGAAGACGAAACATTTAATATTTAATGATTTCTCACGTCATCTTCATGTTTGGCGGTTTTAACTTTAAGTCAGTAAACAAATGAATGAGTTTGAAAAAAGAATCTTGTCAGGACTACATTACCCAGAGTTCCAACAGCTGAAGGAGGAGGGGGAGGGGGCGGGGCTTTACCTGCCCACACCTGCAGACAGTTCAGAGACTGAAGACTGAAGGAAGGAACAGACAGAAAAACACAGTGAGAAGAAAATGCTGACAACAACTGAAACCGCCTAATTCTCTGACCTGAACCACCTGATCCGGACCCACCTGATCCAGGTTCAGTCTGAGCTCACCTGGATCCTGGATCCACCCGAGACTGACTCAAGATTTCTCAACTTTTACCTGAAGCAGGAAGTGAGAGCAGGAGGAGCCGCAGCAGACAGCAGCCATGGTGAGTTTACTCTGATTACTTCAAACTGCAGAAACTCTGGTCCTGGTCCTGGTCCGGGTCTGATCCTGCTTTTCAACAAACATAAATGTCAAGAAGTTTCATCAAACAAGTCGAAAATAGAATATAAACTGTTATTATTATTATTATTATTATTATTGTTATTATTATTATAGAAAACGTAATAACTGTAAATAAAATAAGAAAAACATCATGAATAAACATTTCATTCTTTAAATTATTCACAATTATTCAAATTACATGAAAATAATACAATAAATATTATGAATGAATTAACGTAACAGTTATATCATTACAAAAATAAAATATTAATTAAAAGCAATATATGCACCCTTGTAGTTGCCATGGTAACACTTCTGCAGAATGTAAATGAGCTTTAGACAAACAAACAAACAAACAAACAGGAAGTGTGGACACTCACATGACCCACCAGAACCAGTACAGAGGAGTGAGCCTGTCATTCGGATCAATAAACTCCTCGGGACTTTTTTCCTCCAGCACAATGCATGATGGGATATCATGTTTACTTAGTGATGTCAGTTGCTCCTTTTCACAATGCATTGTGGGATACCAAAAGGGTTTAATAATGGGACTAGTGCTCGTACTGCAGTACTCAGCAGTACTCAGTAGTACTCAGCAAGCAGTACTAGTACTAGTATTACTAGTACTAGTACTGCAGTACTCAGTAGTACTCAGCAGTAGTCTGTAGTACTCAGCAGTACTCAGTAGTACTCAGCAGTAGTCTGTAGTACTCAGCAGTACTCAGTAGTACTCAGCAGTAGTCTGTAGTACTCAGCAGTACTCAGTAGTACTCAGCAGTAGTCTGTAGTACTCAGCAGTACTCAGTAGTGCTCAGTAGTACTCAGTAGTACTCAGCAGTAGTCTGTAGTACTCAGCAGTACTAGTACTAGTATTACTAGTACTAGTACTGCAGTACTCAGTAGTACTCAGTAGTACTCAGTAGTTCTCAGCAGTACTCAGCAGTACTCAGCAGTACTCAGTAGTACTCAGCAGTACTCAGCAGTACTCAGTAGTACTCAGCAGTACTCAGCAGTACTCAGTAGTACTCAGCAGTAGTCTGTAGTACTCAGCAGTAGTCTGTAGTACTCAGCATTCAGCAGTACTCAGTAGTACTCAGCAGTAGTCTGTAGTACTCAGCAGTACTCAGTAGTACTCAGCAGTACTCAGTAGTACTCAGCAGTAGTCTGTAGTACTCAGCAGTACTCAGTAGTACTCAGCAGTAGTCTGTAGTACTCAGCAGTACTCAGCAGTACTCAGTAGTACTCAGCAGTAGTCTGTAGTACTCAGCAGTACTCAGCAGTACTCAGTAGTACTCAGCAGTAGTCTGTAGTACTCAGCAGTACTCAGTAGTACTCAGCAGTACTCAGCAGTACTCAGTAGTACTCAGTAGTACTCAGCAGTACTCAGCAGTAGTCTGTAGTACTCAGCAGTACTCAGCAGTAGTCTGTAGTACTCAGCAGTACTCAGTAGTACTCAGCAGTACTCAGCAGTAGTCTGTAGTACTCAGCAGTACTCAGTAGTACTCAGCAGTACTCAGCAGTACTCAGTAGTACTCAGTAGTACTCAGCAGTACTCAGCAGTAGTCTGTAGTACTCAGCAGTACTCAGCAGTAGTCTGTAGTACTCAGTAGTACTCAGCAGTACTCAGCAGTACTCAGTAGTACTCAGCAGTACTCAGCAGTACTCAGCAGTAGTCTGTAGTACTCAGCAGTACTCAGCAGTACTCAGGCCCTCAGCTGGTTGTATAAACTGTGTTAAAGCTGAAGCTATTGACTGTTTTCATTATCAATACACGTATTGATTATTCCCTTAATGAATTATTTGAGTAATAAAATATCAGAAAATATCTTCAGATGTTTTTTATCTGAAAGTTAAAACGAGAAAATATGATGGCTAATCGGTTTTATATTGATTGATTTATTGATGACTTGTTGCAGTGTTTTTCTTTCACTGTAAACTCACTAAACACACACACACACACACACACACACACACTGCAGCGCTGTGTCGACATGTTGAGGCGTCGCCTCTCCAACATGATCCCACATGAAGGAAGGAATTCTGGGAATTCAGGAGATCAGAGAGGACGACCTGTGGAGACACAATCCGACCAATCAGATGTCTCATCTCACTGTGTGTGTGTGTGTGTGTATGTGTGTGCGTGTGTGTGTGTGTGTGTGTCTGTGTGTGTGTGTGTGTGTGTGTGTCTGTGTGTGTGTGTGTACCACAGTAAGACAGTCCCAGAACTCATCATGCAGAATAATAAATATGATTGTTTTGATGTTCACCTGAAACATTACATCATCACAGATTATTGATTATATTTTCATCAATAATCTGAGTCTCTAATTAGTAGATTAATATAAACAGCTGATGGTGTGATTGGCTGACATGTTGCTATGGTTACAGAAAATGTGTTATTGTGATCAACATGTTAATGAGCTGTTGACCAATCCTGCCTCTGTGTGTATGCCCCGCCCCCTCAGGGTAGCAAGGAGCGTTACCATTGGCAGGCTCAGAATGTGAAAGTGAGCGGCGTGGACGACATGGTGCTGCTGTCCAAGATCAACGAGGACGCCATCACAGACAACCTGAAGAAGAGATACATGGACGACTACATCTTTGTATCCTTACACAGTACAAGTACTCCATTACAAGTACATCCATTACAAGTACATTACCACAGAGTACAAGTACTCCATTACTGGACAAAGTTCTGCATGCTATCATCAGAACTCTAGAGCTGAGGAGCTTCAGACTGGACTCAGAGGTTCTGGCAGTCCTGATTCAGATTCTTGTAGTTCAGGTTGTGGTTCTGGTGGTCCTGATTCAGGTCCTGGCTCTAGTGATTCAGGTTGTGGTTCTGGTCCTTTACCTGGTTCTTCCTGTCAGACATACATTGGTTCAGTTCTGATCTCCGTGAATCCGTTCAAGCAGCTTCCATACTTTACTGACAGAGAGGTGGAGCTCTACCAGGGAGCGGTGAGACCCACACACACACACACACACACACACACACACACACACACACACACACACACACACACACACACACACATACACACACACACACACACACTCATCAGGTTTTGAATTGATAACTTTACTGATACGTCCTCCTTCAGGCTCAGTACGAGAACCCTCCTCACATCTACGCTCTGGCTGACAACATGTACAGAAACATGATGATTGACAGCGAGAACCAGTGTGTCATCATCAGGTGGGCGGGACTTCAACGCTCCCACATTTAATATTCAGGAGCAACAAGTAAAAACTTTATTGACTCAGCTGACGGTGACGGTCTCATGATGTTCCCTGTTTCCTGTCTGTCAGCGGTGAGAGCGGAGCGGGAAAAACTGTTGCCGCCAAATACATCATGAGCTACGTTTCCAAAGTGTCCGGAGGAGGAGACAAAGTCCAGGTCAGTATGCACAGAGCCTAAATTCTGGTTCATAGTCTACTGGACCTGTTTCAGTTTGTTGAAGACATTTTACCTCTCATCCAAGAGACTTCTTCACTTCTAACTAACTGGAGGAGCTGCATGCTTTTAAACTCTGTATGGGAGTGTCCTTACATAGTGTGGGAGTGTCCTCACAGAGTGTGGGAGTGTTCTCACAGAGTGTGGGAGTGTTCTTACAGAGTGTGGGAGTGTTCTTACGGAGTGTGGGAGTGTCCTTTCATAGTGTGGGAGTGTCCTTACAGAGTGTGGGAGTGTCCTTACAGGGTGTGAGAGTGTCCTTACATAGTGTGGGAGTGTCCCCACAGATTATGGGAGTGTCCTTACATAGTGTGGGAGTGTCCTCACAGAGTGTGGGAGTGTTCTTACAGAGTGTGGGAGTGTCCTTACAGAGTGTGGGAGTGTCCTTACAGGGTGTGAGAGTGTCCTTACATAGTGTGGGAGTGTCCCCACAGATTGTGGGAGTGTCCTCACAGATTGTGGGAGTGTCCTTACAGGAGTCATTAAGAGGACACGTGTGGACAGAATACAAATCTATTACTGGAGAGACGTACATCTCCGTTGTTCTGTCTGTGGGACTGGAATTCTGTGTTAATGTGTGTGTGTGTGTGTGTGTGTGTGTGTGTGTGTGTGTGTGTGTGTGTGTTTGTGTGTGCGTGTGTGTGTGCAGCATGTTAAAGACATCATCTTGCAGTCCAACCCGCTGCTGGAGGCCTTCGGTAACGCCAAGACCGTCCGCAACAACAACTCAAGTCGATTTGTGAGCTCTACGAAGACTGACACCACATGATATAAAATAAACACAACACATATAAATATACACTGACATATGTACAAACACTTGCCCACACTGTGCTCCTCTCGTCAGGGTAAATACTTTGAGATCCAGTTCAGTCAGGGAGGAGCTCCTGATGGAGGGAAGATATCAAACTTCCTGCTGGAGAAAACTCGAGTCGTCTCACAAAATCCTGGAGAGAGAAACTTCCACATCTACTACCAGGTACTACAATATGTTACTACCAGGTACTGCAATATGTTCCACCAGGTACTGCAATATTTACTACCAGGTACTGAAATATTTACTACCAGGTACTGCGATATGTACCAACAGGTACTGCGATATGTTCTGCGATATTTACTTTCTTCGACTCTGCCCTCAGCTGTTGGAGGGGGCCAGTGGGGAGCAGAGGGAGAACCTCGGGGTCACGACCCCCGACTACTACTTCTACCTCAACCAGTCAGGAACCTACACAGTGGAGGACGTCAACGACAAGAAGGAGTTCTCCGATACCATGGTCTGTGCCTGTCTCTCTGTCAGGGGTGATGTCAGTGGTCGGTCTGTCTGTTAAACTGTCTGTCTGTCTCTCTCTCTGTCTGTCAGTCTGCAATGTCAGTGGTCGGTCTGTCTGTGGAGGACCAGGATTCAGTTCTTCAGCTGGTTGCAGGAATTCTTCACCTGGGAAACATCAGCTTCAGAGAGGAGAACAACTACGCTGTGGTGGAGAGCCAGGACTGTAAGAGAGTACACAGTACACACAGTACACAGTGCTAGTACACACAGTACCCACAGTACACAGTGCTACACAGTACACACAGTACACACAGTACTACACAGTTCATGCTATGGGGTTCAGATGGAGGTCAGATGCAGCAGGTATTCTCTCAGAGAGGTTCTTCATGTTCAGTGTTGGTCTGTTAGCTTCAGAGGGTTAGCACCCTGTCAGACTGGGACACCAACACATCTGGACGTGTGTCGGTTTGTTGTCTTTCTGCCACAACTCAGAAACAGGAGAGCAGACTTTAAAGATCTCTGTCTGTCTGTGTCTTCCTGTCAGTCCTGGCGTTCCCGTCCTTCCTGTTGGGGATCTCTCAGGACGGTCTGTGCAGTAAACTGACCAGCAGGATCATGGACAGTAAGTGGGGCGGCAAGACCGAGTCCATCTCCGTCACCCTGAACACCGAGCAGGCCTGTTTCTCCAGAGACGCCCTGTCCAAAGCGCTCTACACCCGCCTGTTCGACTTCCTCGTCGACGTCAGTACACACACACACACACACACACACACACACACACACACACACACACACTAACTGTGTGTGTGTGTGTGTGTGTGTGTGACAGTGTATTAATAAAGCCATGCAGAAGGACCAGGAAGAACTCAACATCGGTGTCCTCGACATCTACGGCTTTGAGATCTTCCAGGTAATTTTATATCATTCAAATTTATTGAGTTCTTCAATATTTGATCAGTTTTAATTATGGATTGATTGATTGATTGACTTCATTAATTTCGGCCTCGTTTCTAGAGAAACGGTTTTGAGCAGTTCTGCATCAACTTTGTCAACGAGAAGCTGCAGCAGATTTTCATCGAGCTCACACTGAAGGCAGAACAGGTGACACTTCACGACATCATCGTGACATTACCATGACATCACCATGACATCACCATGACAGTGTCTTTGAATCTGTCAGAGTTATGAGTTGTCTCTCTGGCTGTATTATCAGTGTATTAATTGAGTTAATTAGTGGATTGTTTCCACTTCCTGTCTGTTTCTGTTCCAATTGTTCATGAAGCTGAATGTGTCGTCGTTCTCCGCAGGACGAATATGTTCTGGAGGGGATCCACTGGACGCCCATCGAGTACTTCAACAACAAGGTGGTCTGTGACCTCATCGAGTCCAAACTGGTGAGTCAGCCAATCGGTGAAAAGGACAGACAGTAGAGTCGTAGATCGATGGATCTAAAATCTGTATCATAAGAACTCTCCCTCATGAGTAAACAAACAACATGTGAACATATCAAAATGGAACAAACTGAATCTGTTAATTTTGTACGAGACCAAACTAACATGTGAAACAGAAGCTGCAGGCGGTGATACGGATGTTTTTACTGGTTTCTGACCCCAAAGAAACAACATGATGCATTTCCAGTCATCAAGACAACAGCAACAAAACAAACAGAAATACAGCTGTGTGTGTCTGTTAACATCCTGTCTGTCTTTGGTCCTTTCCCAGAATCCTCCGGGGCTCATGAGCATCCTGGACGACGTGTGTGCGACGATGCACGCTAAAGGTGAAGGAGCCGATCAGACGCTGCTGCAGAAGCTTCAGGGACAGATCGGATCACACGAACACTTCAGCAGCTGGAACAAAGGATTCATCATCCACCACTATGCTGGGAAGGTACACATCTGTTCACACCTGTTCACACCTGTTCACACCTGTACATTCCGGTTCACACCTGACCACCTGTCTGTCTGTGTGTCCAGGTATCATATGATGTCAGCGGGTTCTGTGAGAGGAACAGGGACGTGTTGTTTAATGACATCATCGAGCTGATGCAGAGCAGCGAGTTGTAAGAACTGTGTGTGTGTGTGTGTGTGTGTGTGTGTGTGTGCGTACGTGTGTGTGCATGTGTGTGTGTGATGACCTCACAGTGACCTTTGTTTGTGGTGTGTTTGTGGTCAGTCCGTTCATCAGAGCACTGTTCCCTGAGAACCTTGAGGTTGAGAAGCGAGGGCGTCCGAGCACCGCCAGCAGTAAGATCAAGGTGAGAGAGACAGGTGGAGACTGACACATCATCTTTCCTGCCCTTCTCTTCTCTTCGCTAAACTATACAGTAGCAAGAAAGCTAGCCGGGTGAGCTACTTTTGCTGGCTAATGCTAGCAATGTTTTTCAGCTAGATAGCATGTTAGCGATTAGCTTACTAAACAGTCACCAAACAGTCTCTCAGCTACATCACCAGCACCACCTGTTTCATGATCAATGTCACAACTTTCATAACCTGAGACCGGTTTAACAAATCTGATCGCTGACTTTGTTTCGGTATAAACAGACTTTATTTCAGCCTCAACAAATAAAATAATTGTAATGATTTATACAGTGACCCTGCAGGTTCTCAGCCCAAACACGGTGGTCCAGTTGAACAGGTAACCCCAGGTAACACCAGGTAACACTGCTCCCTCCCTCCCTCCCTTCAGAAACAAGCCAACAGCCTCGTCCAGACTCTGATGAAGTGCACCCCTCACTACATCCGCTGCATCAAACCCAACGAGACCAAGCGGCCCCGGGACTGGGAGGACAACCGGGTCAGACACCAGGTGGAGTACCTGGGCCTCCGAGAGAACATTAGAGTCCGCCGGGCTGGATACGCCTTCAGACGGGTCTTCAACAAGTTCCTACAGAGGTCAGGGCTCAAACAAACTCAGTGCATTTACATGCACACTTTAGTCGGATTACAGCCACAGTTCGACTATGCTACTCAATCAGACAGCTGCAGTTGTCCGAGTATACATGCCGGTGAGAAAATCGAATTACTGTCCGGAGCATGTCATACCCGGTACGATAGGTGGCGCTGTACCCATTTCAACTAGTGGTAACAGAACCACCTCCGGCTGACCTCTTTACGTCACCAGCAACAACAAACTGCCTCCGCATTCCAGAAAGATGGCTTACAAAGAGCGAGGCGAAGCTACATCTTTGTACAATTTGTGTATGGCGTACATGATAATTACACAAACTAGATGCACAATGGCGTTCTTGCTTGAGGTTATTTTGGAGGAAAGCCGTCGCCGTCCTTCTACTTCCAGCTCACGGCCCCGGGAAAGAAATGTCGAGCCTGCGCAGAACGCAAAATCCGATCCGATCTGATGGAACGTCTACATGCAGGAGTAATGCGACTATCAATCGAATAATCTGGGTGTTTTAATCCGACTATGAGGAATCCGATCCGGTCCGATTGTAGTCAGACTAAGGTGCATACATGCATATTAAACATCCGATCATAGTCAGACTAACACAGTAATTCAGTTTTCTCTTCGATTCGAGTGTCATGTAAACGCACTGAGTAACATTATGTTATCCGTGTTGCTGCTTCAAATGTGCTGACAGAGACTTGTTTTCTGCAGGTACGCCATCCTGACGAAAGAAACCTGGCCTCGATGGAGGGGCGAGGAGCGCCAGGGAGTCCTACACCTCCTAAACTCCGTCCACATGGACCAGGACCAGTTCCAGCTTGGCAAGACCAAAATCTTCATCAAAGCTCCAGAGTCGGTACAGGACCCTCACACACAGGAAGGACCGCTCAGGAAGTGGTTTATCTGTAAACTTTCAAATTAAAATTCCCTGTTGACAGTGACTGTTTTCAGTTACTGAGGTTCCTCAGAAGAACCTCTGGGTCATGTGACATGACTGTAGGGTTCTGTTAGGGTTCGCAGGCTTTTTCTCTCAGTTTTGGTGGAATGAATCTCAATTCTACAGTACCCGTGGGCCTGTAAACGACTGGTTCTAGAACTGTGATTTCACTACCTCATTTTAGACTACAACTACTGAACTGATCCAAAATCTAGAGAGGAATTCATTCAAATTTCTGAATTCATCCCATCAGTTGTGTTTCTGTCATGGTGACAGTCTTTTGTTTGTTGTTCCCTCTCTGCAGCTCTTCCTGTTGGAGGAGATGAGGGAGAGGAAGTATAACGGTTATGCTCGGGTCATCCAGAAGGCGTGGCGTAAACACATCGCTGTCCGCAAGTATGTCAAGATGAGGGAGGAAGGTAAGATCATCAGTAAGTGGGTTAATGAAGCACCAATTTCAGCTCGTGTTTATCATCTTGATTTGAGTGATTTTTTTGTTTGCAGCCTCGGACGTCCTGCTGAACAAGAAGGAGCGCCGCAGGAATAGCATCAACCGGAACTTCGTGGGCGATTACATCGGGACAGACAACCACCCAGAGATTAGACAGTTTGTCGGACGCAGAGAGAGGATCGACTTTGCCGATGTCGTGGTGAAATTTGACCGAAGATTCAGGGTAAAAACTAAAAACAGTCCCACAGCAAATCTGATTGATGCTTAGTCCCATTTAAAGCAGCTTCCCTTCTCCTTCCTGCTCCAGGTTGTCAGTGTTTATTGTGTTAGTGTTTAAAATCTAACAGGTCAGATATATGGTGTCCGGATCATACAACAACATTTAATGAACCAACTGTTTGTTTGGCTGGGAAAGGCCGTTAAAAGGCTTTGGTGCATCCTCGGCTTGACTGCAGTCTTTGGGATACAACTACTCATCATTCAGGAATTTGTTCAGCCCCTCAGTTTGTAAAGTCAGGCAAATTTAAACACCAGATGTACCAACATGGCCTCTTCTGGTGCCTGTGGTACCACCAACAACTGCTGTGTTGATTGAGACTAAAGTCCGGACACACCAACTCTGGTGGCTTAGTCTTCTTTGAAGCTTTAGTAGTTTAACAGCATAATGCTTCCCCCTATGGTGTCTCCAGAAAGTATCTCCATGAAGTTTTCATGCAGAATCTCTGCAGTATCTGGGTTACAACAACTTGAAAGAATTGTCTGTAGTCCGACAAGTCTTGGTCGAGACAATGGGCTCTGCTCGGATGGTAGTAAACACTCAGGTAGCACTCAGCAGTTTTACCACTGCTCAGTAAAACAACTTCCTGGGAGCTGAATCACGTATTCCCTGGCCTCCCGCCTCTCACTGGTGAGTACTCATTTCCTTTGTTGATTGGGTTGGTTAGGGTTAGGCATGATGAGAGACGATTGTTCAGGTCAGGGAAAGAACTGCAGGATAAGCCAGCTAGAGGCGGAGCAGGGCGCCCTTGTCCATGGTAAGAATTGTAACCCACTTCCACGGCAGGGACAAATCAGGAGGCGCCGTGGGGAAGCTTCGATGACGCTTCAACCACCAGATGATTCGTAGGACTGGGTGGGACACTGGAGGATTTCATGGTTTGACATCTAGCAGGAAGAATCCAGACAATCAGGTCAAAGATTCAGGTTGTGCTCCTGCATCTGGGCCACCTCAACACCATGAGCAAGGCACTGCGGTCTCTGCTCTGCTGTCAGCTTCCCATCACCACAGTACCACAGAGCTCTCTAACTGCAGGACTGCTTCAATCTGAGCACATGCTGAGGGGGAGGGTTCAAGAGAAAGACTCATGACTTCTTGATGTGTCACTTCCTGTCTGAGCTGTTTCTGTTGTTCCATAGACCGTGAAGCGTGACCTCATCCTGACCTCCAAGTTCCTGTACCTGATTGGTCGAGAGAAGGTGAAGCAGGGTCCTGATAAAGGCCAGATCCAGGAGGTTCTCAAGAGGAAGATTGAGCTCAACAAGATCCAGTCTGTTTCCCTGAGGTGCAACAACTGAAACCAGAATTAGATTTGGATTTAGCGCCAGGACCAGTCTGACTTCCTGTCTGCTCGTCTGTCTGTCTCTCTGTTAGCACTCTGCAGGACGATATCTTCATCATTCACGAGGAAGAGTACGACAGTGTTCTTCAGAGCATCTTTAAAACCGAGTTCCTCAGTCTGCTGGTTAAACGTTATCAGGAGAAAACTCAGAAGAAGCTGCCGCTCAAATTCAACAACCTGTCAGTAATCAGTCTATTTTCTTTACTCAAATATAAAACATACCAATGTTTGTATATTAATCACCAGTGGTGTCCCTCTTCCGTCCCTCTCTGTCCCTCAGTCTGGAGTTTAAGGTGAAGAAGGGCGGCTGGGGTCCGTTCAGCTCCTCAGGGTCCAGACAGATTCAGTTCCAAGGGAGTCAGGGAGACGAGGCCATCCTGAAGCCCAGCGGGAAGGTCCTGCAGGTCTCAATCGGACCGGGTCTACCCAAGAACTCAAGTAAGTTCTGAATGGTCACAACACAGATGGACTCCCCTCGCTTCATGTGAACTCCCCCTCACTTCCAGTGTGTTTGATCTGTAGGGCCGACGAGGAGGGACAACCGCAAGAGTCGTTATATGAGCAACCAGGCTCCGCCCACCAGCCAGTACAATTCAGGTACCAGAACCAGATGAACTTCCTGGTGTGACAGCATTAACGTCAGAGACTGCTGGTTTTTCATCTTTGTTTTATCTCCAGCTCCTCGCTCCAGAGGGGGCGGAGCTCCCAGAGGAGGCCCCTCCTCCAGAGGCTCTCTGCTGAGGCAGCAGTCCAGCATGGAGCAGCCCAGTCTGCCCCGCCTCCAGAGCCAGCGTCGCCATGACAACCGGGCCCACGAGCACCACGACATGGGCTTCATGGATGTCCCGGAGCAGGGCGCCGCAGGGTGAGACTGCCAACAACCCAGTATATCAAACCAGAATACCTGTAACAGCAGTAGCATGACCAGGCATTCAGACCGGGGACGCCGTCACCCATTAAAGCTGTCATCCATCTCCTGGGTCACGGCTGTCTGGGTCCGGTTCTGGTCCTGGTTCTCTACATTGTTCTCTGGTTCACTAAAGGGTTCTGTATTCCCGTGTGTTGCCTGCAGGCTGCAGCGGCGGCGGTCAAAGGAGGTTAAACCGGTTCCTGGAGCGGGTCGACCAAAACCAGCCCCCAGACCGAAGCCCCGATCTCCACAGTGCAGAGCGCTGTACGCCTACGACGCCCAGGACACGGATGAGCTCAGCTTCAACGCTGATGATGTCATCGAGATACTCACTGAAGGTACTGCTAGATCTAGTTCTGTTAATACTACTGCTAATGGGTTCTGTAATAAATTGACTGAACGGATCATTTACTGACTGAACAACATACCTGACCAAACCGACCAATCACAGCTCTTGTTGCGTCTCTCTTTCAGATCCGTCGGGTTGGTGGTTTGGTCGGCTGCGGGGCAGAGAGGGGATGTTCCCCGGAAACTACGTTGAGAAGATCTAGACCTCTTGACCGCGAGGTCAGAGGTCACCAACCGGCTGCTGCAGCTGGAGTCAGAGGCCATGGAGCTCACAACACATCAGCTGACAGGAAGCTGATTCACACCATAAACATCTCATGTTTAAGTCAAAGTGATGACGGAGGTCAAAGGTCAGGGTGAGGAGCTCCGACCTGCTGACGTCATCTTAACGCTGTTTACAGTCAGCGTGACTCCAGTCTGATCGTCTCTGACGGGCTGAAAGCAGTTTGTCGTGCCAGCACCCCCTACAGTCAACCGCCACCGTGAGACCGCCACCGTGAGACTGTGACCGCCACCGTGAGACCGCCACCGTGTGACCGCCACCGTGTGACCGCCACCGTGTGACCGCCACCGTGTGACCGCCACCGTGAGACTGTGACCGCCACCGTGTGACCGCCACCGTGTGACCGCCACCGTGTGACCGCCACCGTGAGACCGCCACCGTGAGACCGCCACCGTGTGACCGCCACCGTGAGACCGCCACCGTGAGACCGCCACCGTGTGACCGCCACCGTGTGACCGCCACCGTGTGACCGCCACCGTGTGACCGCCACCGTGAGACTGTGACCGCCACCGTGTGACCGCCACCGTGTGACCGCCACCGTGAGACCGCCACCGTGAGACCGCCACCGTGAGACCGCCACCGTGAGACCGCCACCGTGTGACCGCCACCGTGAGACCGCCACCGTGTGACCGCCACCGTGTGACCGCCACCATGTGACCGCCACCGTGAGACCGCCCTGACAGATCAAACGTGACTCTTCTCTTCATCACTGGAACTTTAAAATATAAAATAAGTATTTTTATCTTCTCAACATGTAAAATGTGACCGAACGTCGCTCCAGATTTTAGCTCTCTGATTGAAAGAATAAAAATTAAATAGAAACATAAAAATGAACTTTCTCTGTGATTAAACAGTTAAACAGTGGAATCATGTTCTGTATTCTTTGAGAACAGATGATCTCACACTCGCTCACATCAGACGGTTTGTGTGTTTAACGTCTGTTTGGGTGTTAAAGTCGCGTGTGAACGAACACGTCTGAGCCACAGGTGACGGTTTTCATCAGCCGCAAATTACTGACAATGAAACAAGTGATCATTACATCATTCTAACAGAAATGACAAAACAAGATGTTTGAGAATTTTCATTATTTCAGGACATTTAATGAGCCAAACAATTAATCAGTTAACCCAAAATATAATCAGATATATTGAAAATAATCATTACTTCGTGGCCCATTCTCTGATGCAGTAAAGTAACTGATCCATATATTTACATGCATGTATAAACTGTTGATTGATGATCACAATCAGTTTTTATCTGATAAAATAAATGAATTTAAAAAATGTTATGTCCGACTTTGGCTCTGGTGCAGCATGTAATCTGTAATGTAACTAGTAACTAAAGTAATCCAATAAATGTAGAGGAGTAAAAAGTACAATATTTGCCTGTAGAGATGAAGTATTAAGAAACCGAAATACTCAAGTAAAGTACAAGTACCTCCAAACTGTACGTACTTACAGTACCTGAGTAAATGTACTTAGTTACATCACATCCTGCAATGAAAGAAATACACCGAATGTGCTCTGAAAATGGAGGTATGGCACAGACAGGCAACTACGTTACCCAGAGTTCCATTCACCCAGAGGGCCGTGCTGCCTTCACATGCTGTGGTATTTTTGATGCAGCATGTGATCCAATGAGCAGCAGAACAGAATGTTATTTTACTGTCACTATACTCAATGAAACTGAACAGCTTTCTCCTCAGCGGAGTCCAAACAATTTCCCCCCTCATCTGAAACGTTCACACAGAGGCGGAGAACTGGCGCAGCATCCCGGCATGCAAGCGGCCGTGTGAATGGGGCCCGTGTCCAGTGTAGGAAGCTCAGGCCTTTTTGACAAGCTGACAGCTGTCAGAGCTCCACGTCAGCTCAGCTGCCTCCACACGCTGACTCGTTCCACTATGTGCGGGCGAATCGATCCAAATATCGATAGTAACGATACCAAGGTGAGTATTGTATCGGATCGATACTAGCGCGATGAGATCGATATTTTTGTTGTAGTTTCTCTTCTATAAGTTCAGCAAATCACTTGTATTTCTTCACCGAGTTTGTGTGATTGCAACGTCTCTCTCAGTCCTTATACGCAGTGCTCCTCTCCCAGGGGCGGTTCTAGGGGGGCCCAACAGGGGCCAATGCTATGGAGCCAGAACGATGACTTTAAAATTTGGCATCCAAAAAAAAAATTGGCATTGAAAACAAAACCAGTACCGAAAAAGGAAACATTGGCATTGAAACATTTGTATTGAAAACAGTTGTATTGGCTTTGAAACAATTTTGGCACTGGCTCCATACTATAATAAGTGCAGTTCCCCAAAGGACTGTTTGACTTTGTTTCAGAATATTCCAACTTTTACATCTAAATCATCATCAAATGTTACCTTCATATCAGCCTTTCTCTTACCGGCCCGCTGTTTAATATTTAAGGAATATGTTTATTTCTGTCCCTGACCCGTTTTAATCTCTGTGGGTCACGAGCAGTGAAAGCGCTTATTTACAAGCTTTTTCTCGCACCGTGAAGGCGTCTTGACCTTTCACCCAGCACATTACCGACACAGTCATGCGGTCGTTGCCGGTGAGTGTGTGAGTGTGTGTGTGTGTGTGGCTGACTGACAGCCTGCTGCTCGGTGAACCGCCCGGTTACCGGAGCCGTTAACGAGTCAGAGGAGCTGTTAGCGGGTTAGCTAGAGGTCAAAGCGGAGGAGTTAGCGGCTAACAGCTAACGGCTAACAAACGATGGAGGAGTTTCTGTCGAGCTGCCGCCGAGCCGTGCAGGTAACACACACACACACACACACACACACACACACACACACACACACACACACAGCTGGATGTGTGTGTACGCTCCAGATGTTAGCCTGTTAGCTTGTTAGCTCAGACAGTGCAGTTATTTCAGTTAATATTAGCAGATGGACGATGTGAAGTCAATGTATGACTTCCGGTCCGTCGCAACTTTCAAAGTAAACTTCCGGTCAACAAAACAAGTAACAATATTGTCACTTATATTTTAATATTGCTGAATATTGTTTACACTTCAGCTCTACATTTACGGATCATGAACAAAGTCTGTCAGCCTCCACAAACTGTGGACGCGTTGAACAGCAGCTGCAGCTTCAGACTTCACACATCATCAGCTTTATGTTGTCATCACTGTAAACTGCACCTTATGTTCCACCTTCCCTTTCTCTTCTACCTCAGTATTTTGTTTCATTTACCTCAATATTTTATTTTATTTCATAACTACTTAAGCATTTTATTGTATAAAGTATTCAGGTTGACACAGAAGAATGGAATGTTTGGTGTCGACGTCGTTGTGACTTCAGTTTTTAGTGTCTGTAGTTTTTAGTTTGGTGGCGATGATGTATGATGACGGTTGTTGGACAAACAGTTTGATTTGGATCAGAGTGAAACGATTGTAGATTTGCTGAGTTGTGATGTTTGATTATTACGACAAGTGAAGAACGGGAGGTTCAGGTGAC
Organism: Diplodus puntazzo; assembly: GCA_963678695.2. Classification (NCBI taxonomy): domain Eukaryota; kingdom Metazoa; phylum Chordata; class Actinopteri; order Spariformes; family Sparidae; genus Diplodus; species Diplodus puntazzo. The sequence goes on along the minus strand of OZ023160.1, from coordinate 261,194 downwards.
GTGTTGTCGTCCTGAGCTTCTCAGGTAAATGTTTCGTATTGAACAGAATAATTGTGACTTTTGCTTAAATGTATTTTTTTTACAGTGAACTCAAATATTTTATTGTCTTTGGTCCGAAAGTCTCTTCTTTCAGCTCAGATGATGATGATGTCTTTGGTGTCAGTTGTCATATTTTCTTTTGTGATATTTTATCATGTGATGTTCTAAAAGAGCACCTGTCCTCCAGAACTCAGGTGAGGCCAGTTCAGGGTTCCACGTTGTTCTGGGGAATGAAGCCTGTGACATGGACTCGATGGTCTGTGCTCTGACCTACGCCTACTTCCTGTCCAAGGTGAGACTCTGACCAGTCAGTGCTGGTGTGTGTGAGGCGCTGGCTCCTGATTGGCTGTCTCTCTGTCAGACTGTACAGAGTGAGATGCTCGCCGTCCCGCTGCTCAACATCCGTCAGTCCGACCTGGTGCTGCGCTCGGACAGCGTCTTCCTGCTGCGACAGATCGGTTTGTCTCCAGACCTGCTGCTGTTCAGAGACCAGCTCGACCTGCGAGCACTGCAGCGGGCCGGACGCCTGCGGCTGACGCTTGTTGACCATAACGTCCTGCCCAGGTAGGAACAAACACCTGACAGGTGTCCTGTATAGTTACCTGTAGTGGACACTGGCCAGACAACAGCACCATGATCCAGGTAGCCACAGAAACACCTGTCTCATCAGATTAGCTCTCACACCTGTGTTACCGACTGTACCTGTCCTGCAGTTCAGACCGTAACCTGGAGGGGGCGGTGGTGGAGGTGATCGACCATCACCTGCAGGAGAGAGAGTCCTCCCATTCCTGTCTTGTGACCGTGGAGATGGTGGGGTCCTGTGCTACCTTGGTAACAGAACGCATCATCCAGAAAGCCCCAGAAATCCTGGACCAGGATGTCGCCCAGCTGCTCTACGGTAAACACCTGAACTCACCTGAACTCACCTGAACTCACCTGAACGCATCTTCAGAGGATTTATTGGATTCTTGATACTAACCTTTGTTTTATCACCTGTTTCTTCTGTTGACACTTACTGTGTGTACTGTGTGTACCTGGTGTACTGTGTGTACCTGGTGTAGCGGCCGTGGTGCTGGACTGTGTCAACATGGCGCCCTCAGCAGGTAAAGTGACCCCGAAAGACGCTGAGTTTGTGGCGGCGTTGGAGAGTCGTTTCCCTGCTCTGCCACCGAGAGGCGCTCTGTTCCAGAACCTGAACCACGCCAAGTTTGATGTCTCAGGTCAGTCACACAGAACTGTGTTTGCCACACTACAGTACTACAGTACTACTGCAGTACTGCACTGTGTCAAAACGTTTAATTTCTGCCTCTTCCAGAATTCTGACCGTTGTGTCTCCTCAGGTCTGAACACTGAACAGATGTTGTTGAAGGACATGAAGTCTCTTTCAGGAAGTCTCAACATCGCCATCTCCGTCCTCTACATCCAGCTGCAGGTCAGTGCTGCACAGAGTACACACAGTACTACACTCAGTACTACACACAGTACTACACACAGTGCTGCACAGAGTACACACAGTACTACACTCAGTACTACACACAGTACTACACACAGTACTGCACAGAGTACACACAGAACTACACTCAGTACTACACACAGTACTGCACAGAGTACACACAGCACTACACTCAGTACTGCACAGAGTGCACACAGTACTACACACAGTACTGCACAGAGTACACACAGAACTACACACAGTACTACACACAGTACTGCACAGAGTACACACAGAACTACACACAGTACTACACACAGTACTGCACAGACTACACACAGTACTGCACAGAGTACACACAGAACTACACTCAGTACTACACACAGTACTGCACAGAGTGCACACAGAACTACACACAGTACTACACACAGTACTGCACAGACTACACACAGTACTGCACAGAGTACACACAGAACTACACTCAGTACTACACACAGTACTGCACAGAGTACACACAGAACTACACACAGTACTACACACAGTACTGCACAGAGTACACACAGAACTACACACAGTACTACACACAGTACTGCACAGAGTACACACAGAACTACACACAGTACTACACACAGTACTGCACAGACTACACACAGTACTGCACAGAGTACACACAGAACTACACTCAGTACTACACACAGTACTGCACAGAGTACACACAGTACTGCACAGAGTACACACAGTACTGCACAGAGTACACACAGTACTACACACAGTACTACACACAGTACTGCACAGAGTACACACAGTACTGCACAGAGTACACACAGTACTACACACAGTACTGCACAGAGTACACACAGTACTACACACAGTACTGCACAGAGTATTACAGTGACAGTAAAGTTACCTGCTCTGAGCTGTTGGAGACTGTTGACCAATCAGCTGCAGGGGCGTCAGTCTGACAGCAGGTGGAGCCAGAGAGCTGCCCAGAACTCTGACTGACAAGTACAACTGTACTAACTGTTTGTGTGTGTGTGTGTGTGTGTGTGTGTGTGTGTGTGTGTGTGTGTGTGTGTGTGTGTGTGTGTGTGTGTGTGTGTCAGGACTTCCTGCAGAGGGCAGACTTGGAGGCGGAGCTCTCAGCCTTCTGTCTGAAGTTTGGATTCGACCTGCTGCTGCTGATGACCATCTCCTTCACTGAGAGCAAAGAGCCAATCAGAGAGCTCGCTGTGTTCAGCCACAGCAGCACCTGCAGGGAGGAGGTACACACTGCAGATACACACAAACCAAGTACTGCGAGTACTCTGTGTAATACTTATTCTACATGTTCTGGATAACATTCACAGTTTTAGTTGCCATGACAACTCAGGTGTCCTCTCTTCTCAGGTGAGCCTCTACCTGGAACAGGCATGTAACCCCGCCCTCAACCTCTGTCCAATCAGCAGCCCCCATCCTCACATCAGTGCCTATCAGCAAGGTAAGCTCTGCCTCCTCTGAAGCTCACCAGGTGAGACTCACCTGTGTGATGAAGTCATCAGGTAAACATCAGGGTCATTGAACACATCACAGATCACTTAAGTCAGACAATGAGATCATGATGACGTCTCGACAGGAAGATGAAAAGCGTTTTCGAAGTCTGTGACATCAGTGCCATTGACCAATAGGAGCACAGAGAGATTGTTTACGGATAAAAACCACAAACAAACAAACAAACAGGATGTGCAGCAGCAGAGTTGGAATAAAGAGTTTTATTTTGAAATAATAAAGAAGCTTCAGCGTCGTCAGCTGATACGTTTCACCTTCGTCTCTTTCAGGAAACTCTCTGGCGTCCCGGAAGAAGCTCCTCCCCATCATTAAGGACTGCCTGAAGGAGCGCGATGCAGGCGGTTGCCTGGGAGACGGTCGCCTTGGAGACGCTGGGGAGGAAGAGGAGGAGTCTCGGGTCCCTCCGACCCCGATGAACAGTCTGGTGGACGGCTGTCCTCTGGACGGCGGCCTGCCGCATATCAGTGCTCAGGACCTGGAGGACAAGTTCAACAAGATGGCCGACAGAGGAGGAGACTGACCTCTGACCTCTGAGCTGTCCGTCATCAGGACGTCTGTCAGACACGTGAGGACGAGGAAGGTACCACAGACACAGAGAGGACTGTTTCAACCGGCTGCAGCCCAGCCCACCAAAATAAAATACTGTTTCCTCTCTGACACACCAAAACCTGTGATGTCACTACAGACTGCTTTGATGACATCACAGCAGTCTGTGATGTCACCTCAGTTAGACAATCAAAACTGTGATCAGTGTTTAAATAAAGTTGATGTCAGAGCGGATTTGTTCTTCACAGATTAATGTTTGATTTAAATGTTGTTGTGTTTTTATTTGGGCTGTCAAAGTAAACGCTTTAAAAACGCGTTAACGCAACGTCCTCTTAAGGCCGTTAATTTTTTTAACGCGCGATTAACGCTCAGTTTATTAAAAAAAACAAAAAAAACGCGCATTTATGATTTACGGCCGTCGGCGGCACCCGTAGTCTTGATACAGAGGGTGGCAGAAGAATAAGAAAGGGAATCAGAAGAAGAAGAAGAAGCAGGGCTGGCGGTTCGTTGAAAACACGGCGGACTGAAAAGCAGCACTCGCTGCAAACTCCTCATCTCTGCTGTCACTCATGGTGGCGGACATTTGTTTCTCCATCGCCCTGATCATTTTGCTGGACACTGTCTCATGTTGTGCCCATTTGCTGATAGCTCATCCCCGCATGTTTATCTCAGGCTCCTCGCTAGCCTTCTTCCTCCCTCCAGCAGGCAGCCTGGCCCTGCTGCTGTCCTCCTCGGACAGACGCTGAAGCTCCGTTTCTCTCACTCTCTTGGGGTCAACAGAGAAACGTCTAGCGGCTGCTTCTCCCGAGTTTTCCTCTGAATATATCACGACAGAAAGTTTGAATTTCAAGTCGTACTTTTTATTGTTTTGCTGCACCGGAGCCATGGCGATCATCAGTGTGATACTGACTGACAGAAAGCAGCACACTGCGTGAAAAAGGCGAAGAAGAAAAACGTGCAGTGTCAGTGGACACCACTTGCAAGCCAAACAGACGGCAGATGCAGAGAGCCCGTCGCCCCCCCTCGCCAAAAGCAGACAACCCTGGATTTATTTTCCTGCATGATTTGAAGTGTTGAATAAACATTTTCATAATGCAAGCATATTTGACCTTTCTTATGTTGTTAAAAGTGTTAAGAACATGAAAAAATACATTAAGGTACATTTAGAACAGAAAAAAATGTGCCAAAAAAATTGCGATTAATTTGCGATTAATCGCGAGTTAACTATGGACAAAATGCGATTAATCCCGATTAAAAAAACTGATCGTTTGACAGCCCTAGTTTTTATTGTTGTCAGAAAGTTTATCCGTGATGTCATCTTCTTCTTCTGACTAATAACAGACAGACACGGAAAGAGAGACAGACAGAAGGTCACCTGACATGTCATCAACAGCAACGCTTCTTGTTTGTTTCACAATAAGTGTTTTTGAACCAACTGAAGGGATTTAATTGTGAAACAGACAGGAAGTGATGTGTTTGCAGCAACAGGAAGTCACCAGAGGAACAGACGATCAAACTTTGTTTTGTTCTCAGATGAAATATAAAGTTGAATCTCAGCGGTCGTTAAAGTATTTCTGTTGTTTTCATCACATCACTTCAATGTGATCGATCACAACAAATTTATGAGACATTCAGCAGAAATTGAAGTCCAACTTAAAATCCTGAGACATTTAAAAACATTTGTCTGAATTAAGAAAGTGATGATTGTGACGTGAAGTGTTTGACTCAAGACTTCAAGTGAAATTCTTAACTTTTGATTTTCAGTTTGGAGTCGATTAGCAAATGTTTTATTTTGTAGAATCTTGAGAAGGAAGTGAGACACTGAGATCGTTTGTAACTCTTAGATCAGAATACATGCTTTAATAAAAGGTTGATCTGAAGTAAATTCGAGGATGAAACAAGTTTGTTTTGTCTTGGTTTATATTTAATCTTTGGTGAACTTGTTAATAAAACAACATGAACTCCTGGGAGAGGGCGGGCAGCAGGACCCTGAGGACACCCAGACGTCCTCCTTCCTCAGCAGCTGATTGGTTCATTTCAATGAAGTCGGAGGGATGCTGACCTGCCGCCTCACCTGTCGGCACAGAGGAGGTGAGCATCGACCAATCAGACGGCCGCTCTGCTGTGAAATGCAGCCGAACCTGTCGGGCAGAGAGAGAGAGAGAGAGGGCGAGTCACATTGAGTCAGAGTAGGAACTCGCTCAGAGAGAGAGAGAGAGAGAGGACGGTCCTCACACTCGTCCAGACGCTCACACATGCTGGTCAGAACACGCTGTGACATCACTGTGACATCATGAGCTCCCCTGCCAGGAACACAGATGAGGACAGGTACGTTTAATACTTAAACACACACATGCAGACAGCGAAGAGTGTGTGTGTGTGTGTGTGTGTGTGTGTGTGTGTGTGTGTGTGTGTGTGTGTGTGTGTGTGTGTGTGTGTGTGTGTGTGTGTGTGTGTGTGTGTGTGTGTGTGTGTGTGTGTTTCCTGTTCCAGTAGAAAGAGGAAGTTGACTTGACATCGTTGCTGTTTGTGGTTTCTGGTGTTCGTTCTTCCTGATGGTCAGTGAAGGGGTTGTCTCAGTGTTTGTGGTCAGAAGGAAGTGATGTCACCTGACTTCCTGTCTCCTGTTACTACCCAGGTGTCTCCACTGGAACCTGGTCTGTCTGTCTGTCTGTCTGTCTGTCTCCAGGTGTGGAGACGCTCAGCTCTCACTGTCTCCTCTGTAACTTCACGTCTTGACTCTGCGGCCGTCTGTCTCTCCGTCTCTTCATCTTTTCATCTCTTCAGGTGTTTCATCGGTTCAGCTGCTCAGACAGGACGCTGCTGTCCGTTACCATGACAACAATACAGACCAGAGTAGGTGGTGTGTTCATGCTCTGTGGGATTTTATTCATAATATACTTTCTGTCTGCTCAACCACGTGAGCAGTCAGGAGTCCTGAACTCTCCTGTGTCGCTGATCACCTTCTTCAAGCACCTGGATTGTCCTTGAACGTCCCTGGACGTCCTCCGGCGCTCTCGTGTGTCGTCCCGCCTCACTGTTTGGAAAGTGAAATGTTTTGTCCCTTCGTTTGTTGACTGGTTGAGATTTTTCTTGGTTTGTGTTTGTTGTTGCTGTACGATCAGGCGTCTCTGCAGCCCGACTGGCTTTCATTAAAAACTGAAGTGTGTGCTCTCCGCAAGAACTTCAACTGGAACGAGTCTGACGGACTGAGAAGCTGTGCCTTGAGACCGGTCTGTCCACAGTTAGAACATCACGTCACCTGTCTGTGGTCGATGGAATGATCCAGAACCAGCCTCCTTATGAACCCTGGAACTGGGTCAAACACTCCTGGAACCTCTTCAAGCCCCCTGTTATCCCATGTGATGAACCCTGACACCTCCAAAATCACCTCCTTAGCACTACTGGAACCCCTAATAGACCATTTCCCTCCTTCAGGACCCATAAAGCCCAAGAACCTTTGAACCTCTTCAGGCACCCTGGACCTGCAGTCAGCCCTCCTGGAGAATCACCTTCAGAATCCTTGAGGCCTCCTAAAACTCTTATATTCAAGCACTCATTGAATCTCTTCAAGTGCCTCAGGAACCCTTGAACCCTCCTCTGGAGGAGGAATGGTCCTGCTGAGAGTTGTGGATATTCCCAGTCAGACCCTGAAGGCACTACAGTAGAAACATGATCCCCCCTCTACCTGTGACCTGCACACACACAGGTACACAGGTGTGGTTACCTGGTGGGTGTGTCAGATAAAGCGTCTCGACATTCTGCTTCAGTAACAACAAACAGAGGAACAATGGAGCCCCGCCCCTCACCTGCTCAGGTGTGTCCATGTGAACAGTCAGAATCAGAGCAGTCAGGCAGGTCCGTTCACTCTGATCACATCCAGATTGTATTAGGACGACGAGCCGCTGGTGGATCAACCACATGCTGAGCTGGAAACGGTTACCTGCTGACAGGTGACAGGTGAGAGTCACATGACCACATCTCTTTGTTTAACAGGAAAAGCAGGAAGAAGCTTAAAATGACAGAAAAGTGAATGAAGTCTGGCTTCAGAGAAGGACGAAACAGGAATCCACTGATGTTACTGATAACTGTGTGTGTGTGTGTGTGTGTGTGTGTGTGTGTGTGTGTGCGTGCGTGCGTGCGTGTGTGTGCGTGCGTGTGTGCGTGACACACTGATTGTCTCTTCATCGCATGTTTCGACGGATTTATCAGGCAGCAAGTGAACATGTCGTCCTCAAAGTTGATGTGTTGGCAGCAGGAAAAATGTGCGAGCGTGAGGATTTGAGCTTTGACAATCTGTGATACTAGACGATTGGGTCAGAACATCTCCAGAACTGCAGCTCTTGTGGGGTGCCCGTGCTGAGGCCTGTCCACCACCGAAAGCAGCAACAATGTGAGCATCAGAACTGGACCAGGAGCACTGGAAGAAGGTGGTCTGTATGATGCAGCACGTTTTCTTTCACATCACCTGGATGGCCAGGTGCGTCGTGTGCGTCGCTTACCTGGGGAACACATGGCACCAGGATGCACTATGGGAAGAAGGCAAGCCGGCGGAGGCAGTGTGATGCTTTGGACAACGTTCTGCTGGGGAACCTCGGGTCCTGCCATCCATGTGGATGTGACTCCGACACGTACCACCTGCCTCAGCAGCATTGCAGGACATGAACAGCTTTCATGGAAACACTTTCCCTGGTGGCTGCGCACTCTTTCAGCAGGATAATGAGCCACAAAGCAGAAATGGTTCAGGATAGTTTGAGGAGCACAACAACGAGTTTGAGGTGTTGATTTCACCTCACAACTTACAGGACTTAAAGGATCTGCTGCTGACATCTTGGTGCCAGATACCACAGCACACCTCCAGGGTCTAGTGGAGTCCACGCCTCAACGGGTCAGCGCCGTTTGGGCAGCAAAAAGGGACCAACACAATATTAGACACAGGCTGTCATAGCGTGTGTGCGTGTGTGTGTGTGTGTGTGTGTGTGTGTGTGTGTGTGTGTGTGTGTGTGTTGTGTTGTGTGTGTGTGTGTGCGTGTATGTGTGCGTGTGTGTGTGTGTGTGTGTGTGTGTATGTGCGTGTATGTGTGCGTGCGTGTGTGTGTTGTGTGTGTGTTAGAAGCTCAGGTGAGTCTCTCAGGTGTCGTACTTCCTGTGTGCTGAGTCAGCAGCTGTGTGTCTGCTCATGTTGTCCAGCTGCTGCTGAAGATGAAAACAGAGTTCAGTATTATTTCGTCCTCCTGTCAGTTTGTTGTCAGCCTGCTTCTGTTGATGATCAGCTGCTGACGATCTTCTGTTTGTCCCTGCAGGGCTCCTGTAGCCGCCTCAGGCCCCCCCAACATCCAGGACATGGAACTGAGGGAGGAGTGGCAGGACGACGGCTTCCCCAGGTCTGACCTCTGACCTCTGACACATGTCTGATATGTTATTTTACATGTTCTAACACATTCTACAGATCGCCATCGTGAGTAGCATGTTCTCTAACATGTTCTCATTATAGATGTTAGAGAACGTGATCTCTAATAAGACGGAGAACATGTTGGAGAACATGTGGAGAACATGTGGAGAACATGTGGAGAACATGTGCAGACAGATAAAGCAGCAGAGATTAAATGGTCAGAATGCAACTGAAGGTTTTACAGTTTGTTCTGTCTGGTTCTGGTACCAGCCCGATCAGATCTGAATCTGTTTTGCAGCTCAAACACAAACACTTTTATTTACATTCTTATTCTGAGCTGTTCCGATCACAGATCACAGTTCTTCATGTGTAAAATCTGTGGAAGAACCCTTTGAAACAAACACGCTGACTCTTTTATCTTGTGTTATTGTCGGGGGGGTTCAGGCCTCTCCCAGAGGATTGTGGGAGTCCAGAGGAGGCAGAGAGCGCGTCAGGTGGCGAACAGCGACCAGGTGACCCAGAGAACTTTCTTATTTCCCCTAAATGCATTTGTTAGTCACAAAGTCTGAGAAAACAATGAGGAACAAAATCAAAAACATAAATATTTGACCTAATATTGTTCGCTGTGTTGCAGATTTGTTTGTCTATGAAGATCGTTATAAAATGAATGATTCTGAATGATTTCTGTGCTGTGAGGTGACGGTCAGGTGTGTGCAGGTGTGGTAACTACAGGAAGTGAGTCTCTGTAGCGGTCAGCAGGTGGAGCTGCAGTAGAGACCTTTCACCTCTGTCCTCTGCTTATCTGGCCCCCCCTTCCTCTCCCCTCAGCCCCACCCACCAGTCTCGCCCTATCAGGAACAGTTGGGGGCGGAGCAAAGAAGCGCCTGGTCGCCCCATCTCTCAGTCTCTCTCTGAGCGGCAGAGACTCACATGACCTGAGCAGCGACGGCTTCACCGCCGCCGCGCTGTCGGCGACGCCAGACGAGACGCTATCGCTCGACATCAATCTGGAGGCTCTGGAGACGCCGTCAGACAGCGAGACAGGAACTCTGCCAGACAGCGTGCACGACCTGGAGTGGGAGGGTGAGACAGGCCTGCCGTCACCATGGTGACCACACGGTTTCCCAGTCAGCCAGGACTGAAGAAACCTAATGTTCAACCTCTGTCACTGATTCAGGCGGAGCTCAGTTGGAGCTCAGGTAGAACCCAGGTGGAGCTCAGGTAGAACTCAGATGGAACTCAGGTGGAGGTCAGATGGAACTCAGGTGGAGGTCAGGTGGAGCTCAGGTGGAGCTCAGGTGGAGCTCAGGTAGAACTCAGGTGGAGCTCAGGTGGAGCTCAGGTAGAACTCAGGTGGAGGTCAGGTGGAGCTCAGGTGGAGGTCAGGTGGAGGTCAGGTAGAACTCAGGTGGAGGTCAGGTGGAGGTCAGGTAGAACTCAGTTGGAGCTCAGGTAGAACTCAGGTGGAGCTCAGGTAGAACTCAGGTGGAGGTCAGGTAGAACTCAGGTGGAGCTCAGGTAGAACTCAGGTGGAGGTCAGGTGGAGGTCAGGTAGAACTCAGGTGGAGGTCAGGTGGAGCTCAGGTAGAACTCAGGTGGAGGTCAGGTGGAGCTCAGGTAGAACTCAGGTGGAGGTCAGGTGGAGCTGTAAGTTGTCTGCGTAGCATCAGACACACAAGTGTAACAGAACAGAACCGCAGCTCGTACAGGCAGAAAGCACAGGATGAAAACTGGGCCACAGTGTACAGATCACATGTCTGACCTCTGACCTCTCTCTGACAGATGACCTCCCCAGGATGGCGAGGGGCGGGGCCGGGGGCGGGGCCACGGCCAGTAGCCCGAGGGAGCAGTCAGAAAGTCTGATGGACCTGGACCAGGTGGACAGCAGGGGTCGCCGCTGGAGAAGGTTCTGCATCTCCGGACATGAATATAACGTGAACATGAGCGTCCTGGAGCCGTACCTGCAGGTCCTGTCACACGGAGGTCAGAGGTCGCTGCTCAGTCTGTCATGTTTCATTACGATAGTTTCTCGATGTAATGATGTGATATATTCATACGATGTTAATGTGCTCAGTGGAACAAAGGAGGCTCAAATCTGAAACACCAGAAATGAAACAGTCAGACGATTCTTCGTCTCCACACGGACGTCCGACAATTCTCCGCCGTTGTCTGTTCACACAGAACCAAGCTGCTCCGGCGTGAAGCCGCACCTGTGTGAGCTTGTGAACGCTGTGGGCAGT
>OZ023160.1:230000-245000 GCA_963678695.2 Diplodus puntazzo | reverse complement strand
GTTTCAGCGAAATAATTCTTCTGACTCTCACTTTTATTTCTACAATATGTTATAATATGATGTGTTATGATATAATATGATGTTATGATGTGTTATAATAGTGTATTGAAGCAGGTGTATGACATCATGTATCTGTTTCCTGTCAAACACACTTGTTTTATTAAAATCTGAGGTTTTAAACATGTTTGTGTATTAAAGGTGCAATATGTAAGAATTTTAGTTAGAAACATTAAGAATTAAAGTTGTGAACGGAACAAAGTTCTGACTTGATGACATCTATGTTAGAACTATCCTGAAGTTAGCATGCTAACCAGTTAGCGCTGACCTGGTCTCATGGGTGAAACACCGACAGACCTCCTGATGTCTGAGCTCCCAGTCTGGCCTGCTAGCTGCACGGCTAACTGCAGCAGTTAGTGGTTACCTTGTTGATGTGCTGCCCTCAGGCGCTCAGTTCTTACCTATTGCACCTTTAATGAGTGTGTTGTCAGTGCTGCTGCCTTGCTCATGAGCCTCTCTGCCCTCAGACTCTGACGGCTGCTTCCTGCTGCAGGCTGATAAAACTTACAGCTTCCATTTCGGCTTTGAGCTGCCAGCAGCCGGGTGAGTCTCTGCCTGATCACAGTGGATCTGATCGCTGACCACAGCCATTGATTATTGATCTGACGCTCTCTGCTCTGGTTTCAGCCGCCTGGTGTCGTCCTACAAAGGAAAGTTCGGTTACGTGCGTTACTACGTGAGGGCGGAGCTGGACAGGCCGTCCCAGCATGCTTTGCAGTGTGAGAGGGAGTTCGAGGTGGAGGAGCCGCTGGACGTGAACCGACCCGACCTGCTGGTACGAACACGCCCACATGTTAAAGGAGCATTACGTAGTTCTGCCGGAGGAGCAGCTGATCGTTAATCAATCATCACTTTCATGTTTCCACCTTCAGTCGTTTGTGTCACTTCAGGTTTCTATGACTTTAAACTTCCTGCTGACTCAGCGTTTCAGTCCACAGTCACAACAACACAACGTAATAAATTCTATATGAAGGTTCCACAGCTGAGTCCTGTCAGTCAGAACTGAGGGCAGACGACCTGTTGGTCTGTGTCAGGTGACGTAGACGGAGCTGAAGGTATGAAGTCTAACTGACTGTGTCGTCCAATCAGGCTCCGGCTGCAGCGTCCGCGCAGAAGAAGGTCACCTGTATGTTCATACCTGACGGCCAGGTGTCCATCAGCGCTCAGATCGACAGGAAGGGTTTCTGCGAGGGAGAAGAGATCCACATCAACGCCAAGTTTGAGAACACCTGCTCACGGATCGTCGTGCCAAAGGCTGCCATCATCGCCAAAAACTCATATGTCGCAGACGGACGGATCAAGGTGACACGCAGACACGAGGGTCACTTCCTGTCCATTAACGGTCCAGACCGGTTCTAACAGGTTCTTTATTTTGTTCAGGAGCTGCATCAGAAGCTGCTGGCAGTCCGAGGAAACCACATCATCTCCGGGATGTGCGACATGTGGCAGGGGAAGACCATCAGAGTCCCCAAACTGAAGCCCTCGCTGCTCGGCTGTGACATCATCAAGGTGGACTACACCCTCAGGGTGAGTCTGATGACATCAGCATAGTTCAGTAAGAAACCAGATCCGCTTGAGACGGGCACACCTGGTCCCGCCCTGGTCTGACTCAGATCCTGGTTCTGGTCCCTTAGAAGTCAGTGAGAGTGTGTGAGACATTTTCTGATGAGATGATGTAACCTGAATCAGGTGAGACATTAAGCTCCGCCCCCTCCCCCCTCAGATCTCGCTGCACATCCCGGGCAGTAAGAAGCTGGAGCTGGAGCTGCCGCTGGTCATCGGGACCATCCCGTTCAGCGGTGTCGGCAGCCGGACCAGCAGCATGAGCAGCCAGGCCGAGTCCTTGATGAGCCAGACCGGGTCCCTGAGCAGCTGGTCCTCCTTCCCTTCGGCCCCGCCCAGCTACAGCAACATCCACAGAGACCTGAGGGTGGACGGCCCCCGCACCCCCCTCCTCCACGACTACGACGATGGCGAGGAAGACGAGGAGGACGGGCTCTTCATGAGAGCGCCTGAACTGTACCACTCCCCTCCCCCCGCCTACAGCGAGGTGAGACCATCAGAGACTCAGACCTGGTTCAGATCTCCAGATTTGTCCTCCTCATCAGAAGACAGATCTCTGTAACCTCTTCTTCTGTGGTCTTCAGGTGGATCAGGATGCAGTGAACCCTCCTAAGACTGTTCAGGTCTTCTGAGGATGACCTCACAGTTCCCCCGCCATGACGGATCCGACCCCTCGGACCTACAGCTCCAGGACCAGGACTGTACCAGCTTCATGACGATGACTCAGCAGTTTTGTCAGGTTGTTAAAAGTGTTTTTTATATTTGTCGTTAAACGTTGTAAATATTCTGTAAATAAGAGTAGAAGTTTATTTTTATATTCAAACAATAAATCAGTTTTAATCTTTTAATCTTGTCGTCAGTTTATTTCATGACATCATCACCATCTCACCTGGCTGCAAGGACCAATCAGAGTCCTGAGTGTGTACATTGTGCATATACATTGTGTGTGTACTGAATGAAGAAATCATGTTTGAATCTGGGTCAAGTGTGTGTGTGTGTGTGTGTGTGTGTGTGTGTGTCAGCAGTGTAATCTGACTCTGTTGTTTACTTCAACTGCAGCTGTTCACATCAGAGACGTCCGTCTGACCTCTGACCTTGTTACAGCAACACACTGGAGCTGCACAAGTACACACAGTGTGTACAGTGTGTACAGTGTGTACAGTGTGTATATTTCCAGATAAATGTATATTTAATGATTGTTGTATAATCAGTGTGACGCTGAAGACAAACTCATCATGTTACTGTTGTTCTACATACGTCACACACACACACACACACACACACACGCACGCTTCTGTTGTCCTGCGTGGCCAGCAGCCTGTCTTCTCTCTCAGTGGTCAGCAGTGGAGCCGCGGCTGCCTGTTATTGGTGGAGGCCGGGCAGTCACTCAGATCTGAGTCAGCGCCAACACTTGCATTTCTTCTTCTGCTTCCACATTTAGAACTAGAGAGCTAATGCTAACGCTAGCTCAAAGTCAACCTAACCAGTTTTAACTGAGAATTCATAATTAATCCAAATAACATCAACGACAGAAACGACCCACCAGCACCACGATGACGTCCCGGCCCACAAATGTTCTGATGGAGCAAAATGTCAACCAATGTGAGATTTTATCAGTGAAAATGAAAACGATGGTGCAGACTGATGACATCACTATGATAATATCTGTCAATAACCTGAAACGAGCCACCAGCTGATCCCAGCAGCTCATCAGTGAGTCCACGGATCAAACATGCAGAGTGACGCTCCCTGAACAGGAAATGTGTTTCCAAAATAAAGTGTAAAGATAGAGGTGTGATGGAGCTGTCAGCAGAGAGCTGACCTCAGATCAGCTCAGAGTGGATTTCCACGAAGAAGCTGAGACAAACTGAGACAGATGGACTGACAGACGATCTGAGTTTATTTCTGGACGTCCAACAGTTCCTGTAAATAAATGCGCTCCGTCATGAAGACGTGGAGTTTCTGTGAAGCAGATTCTTCTGACTGTTAAAACTTTAAACATGACTGAGCTTGTGATCCTCGGAGACAGAGCGAAGCGCCAGCAGCGCCCCCTGCAGGCGGCTCGCGACCAACAACACCATGACTCATGGATTCTGACAGCCTGAACTGAAGAGGAGCTAAAATATGTTTCTGAGTTGATACGAGGCCTCATCAGTCTAAACCGTTAATAACACACACGATCTCTGCGTGCTGCTCACAGCTCACCTTCATCACTGAACACCGGCGCTGCTGCCGCGCAACATGAATCATGTGTCTCAACACATCTGCTGTTTTGTCAGTCGTCACTTACTAGCCTGATGGTTAGCCACACAATGCAAGCAGCTAGTTGATGTGTTGAATCTCAGATGAGACTTCCACTGTTTAACTTTCCCCAGTAAACACACAGCAGTGTTGTGCCTGAACGCGTTCAATGAACGATCGTTCATGAACTCGTTCATATTTTGAGGCGAACGTGAACTGAACGTACTGTTTTCTGCCTGATGAACGTTATTGTGAACGCGTTTATTCTGGCGTTTGAGAACGGCGCGTTCTCTCAGTTTAACTTCGTTCAACACAGCGCCAGATTTCATTCGAGCCTTCCAGGCAAAAACCGGCTAAAACACACCGTGAACAGCCTTAATATGTAGCTGTATATCTGGCTGTTGTGTATAAAAAGGACGCTGGACGAAAGGTTTGTGCAACTCGCTTCACTTTCGGTCAAAACGAAACTTAACTATTTCAGACAGAAACAGCTGCATACCAAACATGCAGTGAGGCATTACCAAACGAACACAGATTAATTCGTCCTGAACAGACATAACAGTTTTGAAAACCAGGAAACAGCTGATCACAGCAGTCAGTCCATCACTTCATCCGCGGACATTAAGATGAACAACTGGACAGCTGCTGAGATCCAGGAGATGCAGCGTCTCCTCGGTCTCTGCAGCTGTTTGGTTGTGTTAGCTTGTTGTTGTGTCGGCAGGCTAAGGACGGTCGCTACTTTCAAATTAAAAGCCCCCTGCGAAGAACCCAGTTCTAAACTGCAATGGGGTGCAATGTAAAGCTCTTATTTTGAAGACAAATTCGCTGTCAACTGTTCGCAGCCCAACTTCGAGCTTCACGTCACGTCACATGTTTACGCCTACGTCAGAGGCGGCTTTTGGAAAAGGAGGAATATTACACCTCGGTTTTAGAAAGACAGGCCGGCACATTGCCGCACTTACGTTGGAGCAAATGTGCCGCCTTTTCTATCTACAAAGGGCTACTGGCAACACCAGCCACCACAGAGTCGCACCGCCGCTTGCGTCATCAATGTGCTCAGCATGGAGACAAAAACAAATGAAGGCTTCACATCTGTTTTTTTATTGTGATATATCTAAAAAGTTTTGGAGTGTTGTTGAATCTCATTTTTTGATGCTGCCAACTCTGTCCATTCTCTGACCCTGAAACATGTTATTTGCTACTATATTAACCTAGAAGATAATGCTGTGGAACACATGATGAACTTTGTTATCCTATGCAAAATGTTCTATTCTCAAACAAAAATTTGCAAAATCACTACCTAAATTTGCTCCTTTTCTCCTGGAACTGAGCTCTTTGCTTAAATCTCTGATTTTGTTAAATAACAAAAAAAGTAAAACCTTACTGAGTCATTATGAAACGTTTTCCCTGAAGCCACTGTATGAACTATCTATTCATTTATTATTTTATTTTTCCCTTTCTTCTTCTTCTTTTTTAAAAATTGTTTATTATTTATTTACTTATTTATGTATTTTTTTATATTTTTTAATTTGTACTCTATCCTGTACCACAAACCTGAAACGGCACATTGAACTAAAGCACCCGGCGAGCCTGTCAAGGTCTGTGCAAGTGAATAAAAAATCAAAAGACACGGCAACAGCGAGCCAAAACAGATCCTCCACCTCAGATCACATTAACAGTGTGCAGCAGCGGCTCCACTGTCTTCATCTCCAGCCGCAGCTGGACAGCCTGGTGTTGCAGTATATTGTGGGAGAGCTGCAGCTTCAGTGTTAAAACTGATATAATAACAGCTGTCTGTGGTTCTATATGGGCTGTGGCAATAATATTGAAAAATAATAGCTCGCAGCAACATATTGGAAAAAAAAAGAACTATGAACTAGTTCATTTTTGGAACTGTGAACTTAGTTCAAATTTTTGAATTATGAACTATGAAATGAACTAGTTCATTTTAAAATGTGTGAACTGAACTTTGAACTAGTTCATGTAGAAAGTGAACTTTCCCAACACTGCACACAGACCTCTGCTCTGCTGTCTGAGTGTCTCTGTGCTCAACGAGCAGCGCGGGTCAATCAGATTATTCCACATCAACCAAAGTGAAGTCAAATACAATCAGTTTCCAGCTTCAAGCTAAAGGTGAACTTTGAACGATCATTTATTATTGATAGATTCAATATGAACTAAATCATGAGTCTATTGATCGTCCTCTGAGGATCCGATCAATACATCATATTCAATCATTAACATGACAACTTGTTTACTCTTCCTGTAGCTGCAGTTTATTATTCAACAGAACAAACATTGAAGTCACTTCTCTCTACAACGATGATAAAACACTGATACAAAATCTTATAAAACATTTCAGAGTGGCAGCTTGACTTCAAGTCTCTGACGTCGAGTCTCTCTGACGTCGAGTCTCTCTGACGTCGTGTCTCTCTGACGTCGAGTCTCTCTGACGTCGTGTCTCTCTGACGTCGTGTCTCTCTGACGTCGAGTCTCTCTGACGTCGTGTCTCTCTGACGTCGAGTCTCTCTGACGTCGTGTCTCTCTGACGTCGTGTCTCTCTGACGTCGAGTCTCTCTGACGTCGTGTCTCTCTGACGTCGTGTCTCTCTGACGTCGTGTCTCTCTGACGTCGAGTCTCTCTGACGTCGAAACACTGAGTGTTTCTATAAAACAGTTAAAAAAGTCAAACAGCTGCTGGACGGTTTCTCTGCACGCTGACATCTGAGAAGTGATGAAGACTGATATTAAAATGGACGTGTGCGTGTTGAGTGCTGGTGTTTCAGTAAATAGCCTCGTCCATGTTGTCGTCGCTGTCGCCTCCGAACTCCTCCCCGTTGTCAAAGTACGACATGACGTAATCGGTCTCCTGCAGAGCGACAGGAAACAGAACGAAATGAAAGTGCTGCCGTTTCTTCTCACTCTGATCGTGATGTTTTGTACGTACTGCACCTTTAATCTTTAGTATTAATGCTGATATAAGAGTGAACACAAATCAAACATTCATGAAAGTCTTAATTTAATAAAACTGTCTCACCTCCTCGAACTCTTCCTCGTCGTACTCCTCCTCTCCCTCAGCCTCCTCCTCCTCCTGTTTCTTCTTCTTCTCCTCTCCCTCCTCCTCCTCCTCCTCCTCTCCAGAGCTCCCCTGCTCCTCCTTCTTCTCCAGAGTCTGACACACACGTTAAGGTGGAAAGCTTAAGTTAAGGTGGAAAGACTCATACGCAAACAGGATACAGATGAAGGTAGACCTGAACCCAGACCAGCTGAGGACAGGAAGTAGACCTGAACCCAGACCAGCTGAGGACAGGAAGTAGACCTGAACCCAGACCAGCTGAGGACAGGAAGTAGACCTGAACCCAGACCAGTTGAGGACAGGAAGTAGACCTGAACCCAGACCAGCTGAGGACAGGAAGTAGACCTGAACCCAGACCAGCTGAGGACAGGAAGTAGACCTGAATCCAGACCAGCTGAGAACAGGAAGTAGACCTGAACCCAGATCAGCTGAGGACAGGAAGTAGACCTGAACCCAGACCAGCTGAGGACAGGAAGTAGACCTGAACCCAGATCAGCTAAGGGGACTCACCTCAAGTTTGAGAAGCACTTCCTGTTTGTCCTTGACTTTTTTCTTCTTCTGAGACGACTGAACTCTGTCAGAGCGACTGACTGCTGCTGAGACGCCTGACAGACACAGAGCAGGACATCAATACACTACCAATCAATCAATCAATCAATCAATCAATCAATCAATCAATCAATCAATCAATCAAGCAAGCAATCAATCAATCAATCAATCAATCAATCAAGCAATCAATCAATCAATCAAGCAATCAATCTACTGAAGCAGCTCAGAGGCAGACATCCATCCATCTATGGAGTTTTGTTTCTAATTCTCTGATAGGATCCGTGTGGACGGTTTAGTGACATCACGCTGCAGATTATAACCAACTGAACACCCCTCGTTCTCCTGCACTCACCCACTCTGGCAGCTTTCTTTACGTGGACTCTGAGTTCTTTGGGGAATTTCTTCCAATCTGAAAGAACAACAAGTTATTAATAATGATGATGATGGTGATGGTGATGATGATGATGATGATGATGATGGTGGTGATGATGATGTCACTGTCACCTGGCGTCCACTCCGTCAGCACGTCCGTCTGCTCACTGCTGTGATATTTATCAGAGTATCTCTCCACATCTGGACAGGAAACACACACAGACCTTCACAATAAAACTAACAGCAGCGAAACATTGATTATTGATGATAGATCAGCTGATCTAGGGAGTGAGTGTGTGTGTGTGTGTGTGCGTGTGTGTGCGTGTGTGTGTGTGCGTGTGTGTGTGTGTGTGTGAGACCTCTGAGTGCAGCAGCTGGTTGGATGAAGCAGGGTAGACTCTTCATGGCTCCTCTGAACT
The DNA here is from genome assembly GCA_963678695.2 of Diplodus puntazzo. Lineage (NCBI taxonomy): Eukaryota > Metazoa > Chordata > Actinopteri > Spariformes > Sparidae > Diplodus > Diplodus puntazzo. Next base: position 236,724 of record OZ023160.1, on the reverse strand, counting down.
CCTGTTTGAGAGCTAACAGATATTCCGCCTCCTCACCTCCTGTCAGGGGGAGGGGCTTCTGCTCCATCACCTGAACCACACACACACACACACACACACACACACACACACAGTCAAACACATAACAAGTGTTTAAAGTCTACTAGCAGCTCCTGTTGTTGTTTGCTATGTGCATGTACGTGCGTACTGTGTGTGTGTGTGTGTGTGTGTGTACTGTGTGTGTACTATGTGTGTACTATGTGTGTGCACTGTGTATGTGTACTGTGTGTGTGCGTGTGTGTGTGTACTGTGTGTGTACTATGTGTGTGCACTGTGTATGTGTACTGTGTGTGTACTGTGTGTGTACTATGTGTGTGCACTGTGTATGTGTACTGTGTGTGTGCGTGTGTGTGTGTACTGTGTGTGTACTATGTGTGTGCACTGTGTGTGTGTACGGTGTGTGTGTGCCTCACAGGAAACAGAGGTGTGGGCTGCTGGATGGATGGAGGTAAACTGTCTCCTCTGTTGATGCCGACCGCCTCCACACTGAACGTCATCATTCTCCGGCCCCGCCCACGACCCCGACCCGCCATCATAACTTGGACCAGACCAGAACCAGGACCAGGACGACTGGATCAGGTGGAGGTGCAGCTTGTTGGACGTAAACGTGGATTCTGACGGAACCACGTGAACAACATGAGCACTCAGTAACACTCGCTGAGAAAAGGACCAGCAGAACAAACGTAATAATCACAGTATAGATCAGTAATGATCGAACCTCATACAGTCACAGTGTGTTGATGTGTGACGTATCATCGCTAACGGTCTGTTCTGATGCTGCAGGTTAGCTAAGCTAAGTGGTTTTAACACGGTGAGCTGTGTTAGCCTTGTTAGCCTTGTTTACCTTCAGCTCTGCTCTGGCTGTTTCCCTCCGAACACTTTCATCTTCACATGAGGCGGATCATCCTGTCCGCAACTAAACATCTTTGTTTACATCCAGCAGCGCGCCAAAATATCTTCTTCTTCTTCTTCTTCTTCTTCTTCTTCTTCTTCTTCTTCTTCTGCTTATTCTTCTTCTGCTTCTGCTTCTGCTTCTTCTTCGTCTAACCCTTCGTCTAATTCGGCTTCTTTTTCTTCTTCTTCTTCGGTGGTGTATATAGTTCCGGCCCGTTCCCGCCACCTGCTGCCCAGAGTGAACAATGATCCGCAGCGCCATCTTTGACATTTGGAGGGTGGACAAAATAAGGTGAACAGCTGCTCAGTTTGATGTTAGATCTCTGAAACTGAACTTAACAGATGTTGTTTCTGTTTATTTAGCTGCTCACAAGTTCTCTTACAAGAAATAAGTGTGTTAAACTTCGCTGTTGGTGTCTTCAGTCACTTCCTGTAAACTGAAGTAACGGTACGGTTTTAGTTGGGGATAAACTTTAAAAAAATGTTTTTAAGTAGTTACACTTACAAGCAGGGCGCCGATGTATGTTTCTGCTGGTGGGCGCTCACAGTGCTCGCATGACTCGTCGCTACTGTGACGCGCAGCCATTCGTCTCACTGTAAAATACACATTAGATCAATTAACAGCAGCCGCCGCAATGGACACACACGTATGCTCTTTCCCACACACGCACACGCACATGCTCTCTTTTACAAGCACACAGTCTGCGCACTGGTGATGCATACGAGGAGTTAATGTCAATACAACGCAAAAGGCTATGATGAAGAAAAAGGAAAAACAAAATCCACAATCCAACAGCACAGCCTGGATTTAATTACTGTAACCGTGTAGGCTGAGCTGAAAGTCAGTGTAGGTAAACAATAACAGCCGACCAACTCATCAGCAACTAGGCTACTTAACTCATTCATTAATCACAACCTGATATTAATTATACTGTCAATGATCACAACTGGCTTTAATGACACAAACGTAGTTGTAGGTTAAATCAAAAGTTTTACTAACAACACACCAGGAATGAAATAATCATAACCACCAAAACTTTAGCAAAAAGGCTCAAATAAAAGCAACTCATGACCAAATCCACAATTTAAAACCATTCCAACACATCCTTTAAAACATAGTACCACAGTAGGCTACATCATAACAAATATCTAATTTGTTGTTTAGTCACTCACTATTCTTGTCTCCAAGTTCCTGCTCCATGTCTTGTGATATTTCAGTAATGCAACGTGGTTCAGCCTTGCTTGCCCCATTTCAAGCGCCGGAGTCCAGAAAATGACAGCTCTGAAGTACATGATGTTACATTATGTTGAAATCTCTCCAGTGTTTTGGCCCAGCTGGAAAAACCGTCCCATGCAAAAGCTCTAAAAGACTCTTGGTCATGTGTTGTGGATGGGAGAGGGGCGCCCATGTTTTTGGCTGCAGTGCAAACCTCACAAAATGCCTTGTTTTTTGCAGCATCGTAGACTATCCATGCGTATTTGCCTTTCCAGCTAGCTTGAAAAGTCCGACCTTTTTTTCTGCCTAACATCTGCACTGCTACTGTCCTCAGCTGTTGACACAGTAGAGTCCTCACTGGAAGACGGTGTCGGCTCGGTGGATATTTTTGGATATATTTCTACCACAAATTTGTCCATTTTGTTGGCTATATAGCCCACTGTGTTTTATCGGGCAAGTTGCCGTCCAGACTTTTTGGCGGTTTATGTGACATCACAATGCAGTGCGTTGATCGGTAGCGGGGGAGTGGTCATTAGCAAATCAATGACAAGTGTAGGCTGCCACACGAGGGTGCTCCGACCCAGAAGCACCCACAGAATCATACACAGAAAAGTACCTTCACTTGAGATATATTTCAGAAAATGTGAATTTGTATGTGTTCTTTGCTTGTCATGCATCTATGAGTTTACTTCAAGGTTATTTAATGTACAGTTAGAGGTATATTTCAAATAGGCCTACAAAAAATCATGCCTGAGTACTGACTTAGTAGTTTTCTTTGAAGTACAAAAATATGTATGTATGATTTAAAGTCAAGAACAGATGTTGATGAAGGTTCTCAGTCATTCAGGTACCTCTGAGTTCTGTATCGTGGTCAACTGGACCCGTTTCAGTCATCCAAGAGGCTTCTTCACTCTGACTGACTGCAGGAGCAGCAGGAGCAGCAGCAGCTACAGGAGCTGCAGGAGCTACAGGAGCAGCAGCAGCTACAGGAGCTGCAGGAGCTACAGGAGCAGCAGGAGCTGCAGGAGCAGCAGGAGCTACAGGAGCTACAGGAGCAGCAGCAGCTACAGGAGCTGCAGGAGCTGCAGGAGCAGCAGGAGCAGCAGCAGCTACAGGAGCTGCAGGAGCTACAGGAGCAGCAGGAGCTGCAGGAGCTACAGGAGCAGCAGGAGCAGCAGCAGCTACAGGAGCTGCAGGAGCAGCAGCAGCTACAGGAGCTGCAGGAGCAGCAGGAGCTGCAGGAGCTACAGGAGCTGCAGGAGCAGCAGGAGCAGCAGCAGCTACAGGAGCAGCAGGAGCAGCAGCAGCTACAGGAGCAGCAGCAGCTACAGGAGCAGCAGCAGCTACAGGAGCTGCAGGAGCTACAGGAGCAGCAGGAGCTGCAGGAGCTACAGGAGCTGCAGGAGCAGGAGCAGCAGCAGCTACAGGAGCTACAGGAGCAGCAGGAGCAGCAGCAGCAGCTACAGGAGCTGCAGGAGCAGCAGGAGCTGCAGGAGCTACAGGAGCAGCAAGAGCTGCAGGAGCAGCAGGAGCTGCAGGAGCAGCAGCAGCTGCAGGAGCAGCAAGAGCTGCAGGAGCTGCAGGAGCAGCAGGAGCTGCAGGAGCTGCAGGAGCTGCAGGAGCTGCAGGAGCAGCAGCAGCTACAGGAGCAGCAGGAGCTGCAGGAGCAGCAGGAGCTGCAGGAGCTGCAGGAGCAGCAAGAGCTGCAGGAGCAGCAGGAGCAGCAGGAGCTGCAGGAGCAGCAGGAGCAGCAAGAGCTGCAGGAGCAGGAGGAGCAGCAGGAGCTGCAGGAGCAGCAAGAGCTGCAGGAGCAGCAGGAGCAGCAGGAGCTGCAGGAGCAGCAGCAGCTGCAGGAGCTGCAGGTGCTGCAGGAGCAGCAGGAGCAGCAGGAGCTGCAGGAGCTGCAGGAGCAGGAGGAGCTGCAGGAGCTGCAGGAGCAGCAGGAGCAGCAGCAGCTACAGGAGCTGCAGGAGCAGGAGGAGCTGCAGGAGCAGCAGGAGCTGCAGGAGCAGCAGGAGCAGCAGGAGCAGCAGGAGCTGCAGGAGCAGCAGGAGCAGCAGGAGCTGCAGGAGCAGCAGGAGCAGCAGGAGCTGCAGGAGCAGCAGGAGCTGCAGCTGCAGGAGCAGCAGGAGCAGCAGGAGCTGCAGGAGCAGCAGGAGCAGCAGGAGCTGCAGGAGCAGCAGGAGCTGCAGGAGCTGCAGGAGCAGGAGGAGCAGCAGGAGCTGCAGGAGCAGGAGGAGCTGCAGGAGCAGCAGGAGCAGCAGGAGCTGCAGGAGCAGCAGGAGCAGCAGGAGCTGCAGGAGCAGCAGGAGCAGCAGCAGCTGCAGGAGCAGCAGGAGCAGCAGGAGCTGCAGGAGCAGCAAGAGCTGCAGGAGCAGGAGGAGCAGCAGGAGCTACAGGGGGTAAATCAGACTCTGAAGGACATTCCCACGCAGGGTTAAAAAGCCTGCAAACTCACTTCACCCACAAAATAAACAGTAGTTTAATGAGTTTACTTTCATAAACTAGAAGAACTAGAAGTATAAAAGCAGTACAAACTGAAATCACACTTATACTGATTCTTGTAAATTAAAACAGTGCCGGTTTAGTTCCAAGAAGTTCTGAAGTAGTACACTTACAAGTATACACTGATATTAAGTCTCAAATAAACCTATTTTTTGGGTCAGTGTTAGAAAGTGAAGGATGAAGAGCTGCTCTCCTTTGTTCAGCTGAACCCTCCTGGACACAGATCTTATAGACCATGATGCATTGCTGCAGATTAAACATAACATGTTAATATCAATGCACTGACTGAGGGAACAGCTTTCTGCACCATCTCTCTCATCTTCCTCCATCTTTTTCCTCCATCAGCTCCCTCTCGACCTCAGCTGTGACCCCCCCCTCCCCCACCTGACCTCAGGGTTAATTTCACTGGCCCCACCCTGTCCGCGGAAGCCCCGCCCCCCGCTGTCTGTCACTGTGAGGTCAGTTTGAATGAGGTGTTGAGGAGGTGCAGCAGCTCTCTGATCAGCTCCTCGTCACGTTGCTGCTCTTATTTTTATTCACAGAGACGAAACAAAGAAGAAAAAGAGTTTATATTTTTATATGTTTTAATGTTTTATGGAGCTGCTGGATGGTTCTGATGATTTGGATTTAAACTGAAGAACCTGAACATGATGAAGATGCTGAAGATGCTGAAGATGATGCTGCTGTTTGGACTCTGCTGCTCAGGTCTGACTCTTTATTACATTTACACACACGCATTTATATATCTGTATATTATATATCTGTATATATGTCGATGTTTAGATGTTTCTGATGTCTGCAGGTTTAATCAAACATCAGCTGGTAGAATATTAATAATCTTATAATGATACTGATTATTGTTTGACATCAAAAAGAGAGAAAAGATTCGCAAACATGTTAATAAACAGAGAATATGTGAGAAACATGATTCTATTATCATTATCATTATTATAATTATAATAATTAATAAACGTATTAATATTGTTATTATTATTATTAAGATTATTATTATACATGATCAGGTTCAGTTCAAACCTGTAACACAGAAGAACAAACAGCATCGAAATAAATCAAACAGACTATTAATGATCAATAAAATATCTAACAGAATGTAATATAACATAAAATAATAAAACATAATATAATAAAATATAATACAACATAAAACAGTTGATCTTCTGTTTGTCAAGTTCAGAGACACAAACCATCTGCAGACACGTTCAATTATTAAATAAACAAACACATAAATAAATAAATCAAACAAACAGAAACAAACAGTTTGTTCATAAATCTGTGATTCAGATACGAAATGAGTTAATAATGTGAGAACGCTGCAGACAGACGGCGAGATGAATATTCATCAGCCTCATTTTCATACAGACGCTCAGTGTGTGTGTGTGTGTGTGTGTGTGTGTGTGTTCTGCTCTTGAACTTGAGTTGAAATCAGGTTACAAAGAAGAGCCTCTTCAGTGTGTTTGTGTGTGTGCTCGTACGTGTCAGTCAGTCCTCCACACACACACACACACACACACACACACACACACACACACACACACACACATACACACAATTCGTGTGACGGTGGTTTTTTGTGCTACATAGATAAAATGGAATTAATTTGAGATAACACGAGTTGTTCTCGGTTCTGAGTTCTGGTTGATGTTGATCCAGCAGAACATGAGAACAGAATCAGCTGGTGGTGGACAGGAAGTGACTCAGCAGCTTCTTAATTAGCTCAAATTAAGTAAAGGAGTCCTGTGTGTGTGTGTGTGTGTGTGTGTGTGTGTGTGTGTGTGTGTGTGTGTGTGTGTCTGTGTGTGTGTCTGTGTGTGTGTGTGTGTGTGTGTGTGTGTGTGGTCGGGGGGGCCGGTGTTCTGAGTCATCTTCAGTCCGACCACGTCTGCTCCTGATGAAGGATTTACTGATGCTGTCTGTGGGGGTGAAGTTCACGGTCAGAGTCGGGCGTGCGACAGTGATCCACAGAGGGAGAGCGAGGGGGCGGGGTTTCAGGCTGCTGAACCTGAACTGAGACTCTCATGACCTCCAGGGCCCGAGGTCCCGCCTGCAGGG
>OZ023160.1:160000-225000 GCA_963678695.2 Diplodus puntazzo | reverse complement strand
TTGTAATGAACACACACACGCACACACAGACACACACACGCACAAACACACCGTCGGACATGTTAATGTCACATATTACTGAACACAACCTTCAGAACATTAAAGGAATAGTTTGTGTTTTTTGAAGTGGGATCATATAAAGTACATATCTGCTGTCGGTCTGTTTCCTCCCGTGATCACCGATCAGCGCAGCCTCAGTCTGGAGGAGCAGAGAGCCTCCAGCCAGACGCTCAGCTTTGTACTGCAGTGAACGAGTCCAGAGAAAAAGTTAATAAACCACCTAAAACAAGGCTCACCTAAAAAAATCTACAACAGTTCAAGTGTACGTTGTATAGGTAAAGTTCACACCGCTTCACATCGCCGTCAGACCGCACTTTCTTTTGGCACTACATTTTCTCAACCGCAGAACCCCCGTAGAACCCCACTTTAAAAAACCCGAACTATCCCTTTAAGACCCTGATAGACACACAGCTGATGTTCTGTAAACAATGTTTTCATGTTGACGATGAAATCAACACATTCATTCATTAATCATTCTAACTAGTGTTGTTGGAAACAGATTGACAGGAACATGAAACTGATCCGATCAGCTGATATTGATCACAGATCCATCAGAACAACATGCTGACGGTCGTTTGTCATCATTAAACTCTGTGAAGTCGTTTCACTGCTCAACATCTGAGTTGTGTTTGCTAACATTCGTACAGAACGACCTCAACAACTGAACAAAGTGTGTGTGCGTGTGTGTGTGTTTTGCTCTTGAACTTGAACAGTCTCAGAGTGTGTGAAAGGTCGTCGTCTTCACAAATCAACTTTACTTCTCTCTTAATGACCCCCCCCCTCGGCCCCGTGTTGATAAATGGATCCTATTCACCCCCCGACCCCGTATGTGTGTGTGTGTGTGTGTGTGTGTGTGGGTGTGTGTGTGTGTTGGGGGGGTGACAGCGACTCTTGTCTGTGGTCTTTGTTATTGAAGAGACAGACCGGCCGGAGGCGAGACAGCACCTGTCTGTCTGCTCTGTGTGTGTGTGTGTGTGTGTGTGTGTGTGTGTGTGTGTGTGTTAGGGGGGGTCAGAGGTCAAAGCGTGTCACAAAGAGAGGTTCAAGTTCAGACTGCAGAGTGGGTTTTCTCATGATCAGCTGATGATGTTTTATTCATCAGCTAAAAAGTTGAATTTTAAAAACAACTGAAGACAAAAATAATGAATCAGAATCAACTAAACTAAATGTTGATGAACTCTGTGACAATATTTATTATTAATAAATAAATATAGTATAAATATATAAACATATATAGTACTAATATATAAAGTAAATATAGTATAAATATATAAAATAGATACATTATGAATATATAAAATAAATACAGTAAAAATAGCTCAAATAGATTTAGTATACATACATTAAACATATAGTATTAATATATCAAATTAATAAAATATAAATATATAAAACATATATTATAAATATGTAAAATAAATATATTATTAATATGTTACAACATAGTATAAACATATAAAATACATGTAGTATATATTAAACACAGGTTGTTGCTGGACGATCAGCTGACACTGCTTCCGTTACTGTCACTGATAATTAATATTTATATAAGTTTTATTTTATTTAAGGTACTTTAGCAGATGAAGTATTTAAATTGATCTTCACAAGATAAACAATAAAGCACTTTTGATCAATAATCATGATGATCAGATATTACAAATACGTCGTAACGAGACAGTTCTTTCACTGCTGAGTCCTCCGATTATTTCCTACATACTTGATGATGATGATGATGTACTGACCTCCTCCTCCTCCTCCCCCTCTCTCCCTCTCCTCCTCCTCCTCCTCCTCTCCTCCTCCTCCCCCTCCTCTCCCCCTCTCCTCCTCCTCCTCCCCCTCCCCCCTCTCTCCCTCTCCTCCACCTCCTCCTCCTCCTCCCCCTCTCCCCCTCTCCTCCTCCTCCTCTCCTCCTCTCCTCCTCCTCCTCCTCCTCCTCCTCCCCCTCTCCCCCTCTCCTCCTCCTCCTCCCCCTCCCCCCTCTCCCTCTCCTCCTCCTCCTCCTCCCCCCCTCTCTCCCTCTCCTCCACCTCCTCCTCCTCCTCCCCCTCTCCCCCTCTCCTCCTCTCCTCCTCCTCCTCCTCCTCCTCCTCCCCCTCTCCCCCTCTCCTCCTCCTCCTCTCCTCCTCTCCTCCTCCTCCTCCTCCTCCTCCTCCCCCTCTCCCCCTCTCCTCCTCCTCCTCCCCCTCCCCCCTCTCCCTCTCCTCCTCCTCCTCCTCCCCCCCTCTCTCCCTCTCCTCCTCCTCCTCTCCTCCTCCTCCTCCTCCCCCCCCCTCTCTCCCTCTCCTCCTCCTCCTCTCCTCCTCCTCCTCCTCCCCCCCCTCTCTCCCTCTCCCCCCCTCCTCCTCCTCCTCCTCCTCCTCCTCTTCCTTCTCCTCCTCTCCTCCTCCTCCTCCCCCTCTCCCCCTCTCCTCCTCCTCCTCCCCCTCCCCCCTCTCCCTCTCCTCCTCCTCCTCCTCCCCCCCTCTCTCCCTCTCCTCCTCCTCCTCTCCTCCTCCTCCTCCTCCCCCCCCTCTCTCCCTCTCCTCCTCCTCCTCTCCTCCTCCTCCTCCTCCCCCCCCTCTCTCCCTCTCCCCCCCCTCCTCCTCCTCCTCCTCCTCCTCCTCCTCCTCCTCCTCCTCTCCTCCTCCTCCTCCCCCCCCCTCTCTCCCTCTCCCCCCCCTCCTCCTCCTCCTCCTCCTCCTCTTCCTTCTCCCCTCTCATCCTCCTCCTCCTCCTCCTCCCCTCTCTCCCTCTCCTCCTCCTACTCCTCCTCCTCCCCCCCCTTCTGTGCATTCAGCTCCTCCGGAGTTCGTCCAGTGGCCCCAGTCCGTCTCCAGACCAGCAGGAGGCAGCGCCGTCTTCAGCTGCACGGCGTCCGGCGCCCCTGAGCCGCATCTCATCTGGCTGAAGAACGGAAAACTGCTGACGCCGAGCGGCAACGTCAAGCTGACCAACGGGAACACGTGAGACACTCTTAGATCTGATCTGTGAGAAAATCAATGAATGACATGTGCTACTGTGGCTCTGATGCATGTAATCTGTAACTAAAGTATTCTAACACATGTGGTGTAGTGGACATATTAAGATGCAGAACATGGAAACACAAGTAAAGTAATGTTGCCTTAGAATTATACTTGCACAGTAAACAGTAAACGTACTCTGTCTGCTGCAGGACTCTGGCCATCACCCGGATCACCCCCGAGGACGAGGCCATATATCAGTGCATCGCAGAGAACAGTGCCGGCACCAACCAGGCCAGCGCCCGCCTCGCCATCAGCCAGGGACCCGAGCTGCCCGAGGCCCCCGCCGGCCTCCAGGCCACGCCCCTCGGCCCCAGCAGCCTGCAGCTGACCTGGGAACAGCCCACCGACGTCAACCAGCAGATCATCGGATACGTCCTTCACATCAGGCGACTTGGAGGTAAGACTCCGACCGGAGCGAGGTCAGAGTGAGGTAAAATCTAAATGTACATGATTCACACCTCTGACCTCTGACCTCCTCAGAGCCAGACAGCGCGGAGCTGCAGGAGGCCGTCAGCAAGACGACCTTCAGACACGAGGTCGACAACCTGGATGCAGCCACCACCTACTCCATCTACCTGAAGGCTTACTCTGCTCTGGGAGGAAGTCAGCAGTCCAACACCATCACTGCCACCACCAAGGGAGGAGGTGAATCCGCCTTAAACACTGTCTACCTTAAATTAAACACTGTCCACCTTAAATAAACACTGTCCACCTTAAATTAAACACTGTCCACCTTAAATAAACACTGTCCACCTTAAATTAAACACTGTCCACCTTAAATTAAACACTGTCCACCTTAAATTAAACACTGTCCACATTAAACACTTTCAGGTGTTCTCAGGGGTTCTTCATGTGACCTCAGTGTCTCTCTGTCTGTCCCACAGTTCCCAGCTCTCCCAGTTTCTTCACTAAGGTTCTGAACCAGACAGCCATGCAGGTGTACTGGGAGCTGCCCAGTAAGGCGGGGCAGCTGGAGGGCTTCAGACTGGAGTACCGCAAGGTTCCCAACCCAGACGTCCAGGGGCAGGAGACCTTCCCAGCACACATCAACATGCACACCATCTCACACCTGGGTCAGTACAGGAACTGTTAGCCTAGCTTAGCACGAAGACGGTTAGCCTAGCTTAGCATAAGGGGTATCAGCGGTGGAGCCTGTAGCTGGCTTAGTTCTGAACCTTCACGTTATAACGACACATTTTGTTTCTGAGGCTCGTTTGTATTTTAGTTTGTGACATGAGTGAATCAGATTATAATGTTGGAAGTTTGCAAAAACTGCAGAAGGAGAAACAATTTAAATATGTAATATTCAATATATGAATACATGTGAATGTTGTGGATGTTATTGGGTGAGATGAGACTTCAGAGTATCTGAAGGGCTTTTCAGTATTTCAGAGGTGAGCGGCTAGTTAAAAATGCTAACTGCTGCTGAAAACATCGTGTCAGACAGACTCTGATGAAGATATACCTTCTGGCTCACAACACAAAGCTAATGTTTAGTAAGCTTGTCAGTAGTAACTGTGGGGCTAAAAGTGTTTATGCTAAGCTATGCTAAGCTAACTGTCAGCGTGTCCTGACCTGTGCAGAGCCGGCAGCAGTTTATGAGATCCAGCTGGTGGCGTTTAACGGGAATGGAGACGGACCATCCAACCGGCGCCTAGTGTCTCTAACTGAGGGAGCACAGACTGCTGCAGGTAGGACACCTGATGTCCTCTGACCTCTGACCTCTGACCCTCCTGTGACGCAGGTAAAAACCAGTTTAATGCGTTGTGTTTGTGTCTTCAGGTGGTCCGAGCTGCAACTGTGATCAGAGCAACGGCTCCGTGTCCACCCTGCTGGTCGGAGTCCACAGTGGGCTCGCCTGCATCCTCTGCTGCCTGCTCTTCATCCTGCTGGGCTACAGACGCAGGTGACACCTTCATCTTCATCATCATCACCATTAGCATCACCATCTTCATCATCACCTTCCTCACTTTGGTTTGTGTTCAGTCTCTTCTGCAGAAAGGAGGTCAGCTGGGAGACTCCGCCCACCCTGAATGGTGTCAGAGGTCCTAAAGGTCACACATCTGAGAGCATCGAGCTGAACCAGGTAACACACGAAGTGAAGCGTCCACAACAAACTGAAACACGTCCAGTTGGCTACGATACAGAACTTAGAAACCGGGCTTTTATTTCTGAAGTCATGTGACAGAATCATCATCTAACAGCGCTCCTGTCTGCTCCGCCCACAGAGGTTTGACCCCACCCCTCCAGTGATGGTCATGGTTGAACCGACTCCACCCGCCCAGCCCAGCACAAGCACAGGATAACACCAGACACTCCTCCTCCTCCTCCTCCTCCTCCTCCTCCTCCTCCTCCTCCTCCTCCTCCTCCTCCTCCTCCAGCCTGTGGCCTCCTCTCCTCCTGACAGCCTTACAGCCGCTCCAGCCTTTATGAATGAGTGATGAGAGTTTATTGATATATAATTGATTTAGATGTTGAGTCCGTGTGAGGAACTTCCTGCGAGCGTCTGATTCAACACGGGAACAAAAACCTTCCAACGCCTCGAACACTTAAGAGCCTCAAACGGCAATTCATGATGACTTCAGACAGAAACCAAAGCTGAATTCTTCTGATCTGATCTTTAACGTCACCATTTGTTGACTGGCTGCGGTCACGCGGCTGCGGTCACGCGGCTGCGGTCACGCGATTGGTTCCCGAGTCGTATCAGATGCCGTCGCCGCGGCGTCCTGGATGCTTCCTGTCGTAACCAAAACCTTTTTCCTTCAGTTTGGGGTAATTTTGAGTTTGTCACCATCGGTGCCGAGATGCTTGAGATGATGAAGCCTTCCACCGGTCTGACCAGAGACCGGGTCCTCAGATAGACCTACCTGAGCAGGTGTGGGTCCTCTGAGGATCAGAGCCAAAGGGATGATGCTCTGGTCAGCAGGTGACTGTGGAGGACGTTAGCTCCTCTGCTCTGCTTTAGCTTCAGTGTTTGTTTGTCTCACCGAGTTCGCCTCCAGTCAGGATGCAGAGGAAGTCGACAGCTGGCTGTTCTCCTCCTCCTCCTCCTCCCATCTCCTCCTCCTCCTCCTCCTCCTCCTTCTCCTCCTCCCATCTCCTCCTCCTCCTCCTCCTCCTCCTCCTCCTCCCATCTCCTCCTCCTCCTCCTCCTCCTCCTCCTCCTCCTCCCATCTCCTCCTCCTCCTCCTCTTCTGACTCTCTACCAAACTCTTTACCTCCAAAGCGAGCTACCTCGGGCTTCATGCCAAACGCCTTCATGCTTCCGTCAGCATCCTGCTGCTGGTCAAGCTAACCTACCTCAAACCAAAAGGCTCCTCCGGGGCCACGTTGCTGATGTCTTGTGCCTGACCGTGACCCAGAACCCCTTCAGACTCTGAATGTTACTGGTCTGAACCTCCAGCGATGGATCAGTCCTTCGTCCTCAAAGACAAGCTGAAACCACAGAAGACCTCAAATATCTTTTGCTTTGCTTTGTTTGACTTCCTGTCTGACTCCAACAGAGTCCTCCAGTGCTGCTTCCTGGACCCAAATCCTGATCCAGATCTTTGTTCCAACAGACTCAGAGACCTGCTGGGTCTGGAGAGGACAGTCCTGAGCTACAATGGAAACCTGATCCAGGTTTTCAGGTCCCAAAGTCAACTGCCGGCTGCACCTCAGTCTCATGTTTTGGGCTGTATTAATGAACCCAGTAATGAAGCCTGATCCAGGTCTGAAGTGTTCAGGTCTAAAGTTATTTTGAGTTGGACCAGAGTCCTGACCTTTAAGTCCAAAACCCTCCCCAGATCTTTTCTACTGCAGGAGAACAGAGATCAACCTCTAGAGTCCAAGAACTGACATCAGTCCAAAAACCAGTTCCAGGTCCTCCAAAGAGTCACTGATCTGTTGGAACGTTTGGTTCCTGAAGCTCACCTGAGATGTCGGAGAACGACCCGACTGAAGTCTGTAAACAAAGGCAGAGTGTGTCCTCCTCCTGAGCAGAACCGACGAGTTAGTCGACACCTGAGGACGACCAGATGGACCAGTAAAGTTTGGACACTGTGGACGTCTCAGTGTGAGACGTCTCTGGTCTCGTCTGCCCCAAGTGTTTCATGTTTTATTGTCGCGGGGGCGGCCACTTCCTGTCACCTGGTGCAGGTGTGTGCAGCCTCATCGGCCATGTTTAAACTGAGCTGATGTTTCTATGTCTTCGTGTTGACGAACAGCAGCTTTCTGTAGTTTCAGCCAAACTTCCAAATATTCTTTAAAACAAGCTGAACGACGTCCAAAGAGAAAAAGTTTCACCGTTTTCAAAATGTTTGTTTCTCTTCCTGTTTCCAGAGAAGAAGAACGAACCGGACCAAAATAAATCCTCAGATCAATACTGAACACGATAAATATATATTTTCATATATTTGAGCATGAAGAGTTCAATGAGCCAAAAAACTGATGATAAAAACACTTTGACCAAAAGCTGAAGAGCAAACCTCAGTCTGTGTTCTGTGAAGCCGACACCGGTCCTCCAGAACAAAGACCCGAGGACCGGTACAGTACTGTAGAAATACTACATGTGCTGCAGAACTCACTGTCACTTCAGTGTCTGACTGAAAACTCCAGTGTTTTTGTTCCGTTTGATTTTAGTTTGTGAGCAGATTAACTTGTCTGCTCGAGTCCATCGAGTCCCTTCAGCTGGACTCACGTCCCGTCAGACGGACCGGGCCTGTTCAGGGTCGAAGGTCAGAGGTGACGTCAGATCGAGCTGCTCTCAAACCAGTCGAGTGTCTTTGAACAGACTAAGCGTTTTAATGTCGGCTGATCTTTTTCCAGAAATTTCTTCTTTTAGTTCTTGTTCTTCTGTCGCCGCCGTTCGGCGCTGAAAAGGAAATTCTGCCAAAATGAAAAATGTTTTATTATTATTGCTAATAATATTATGATTATTACAATTTGACCTTTGTTTACCTTTTCTGATGATGTTTGTTGGTCGCTGAATGATGTAAAGATGCTTTTGAATTGTAGAAACGTGTTTTCGGCTGAAGGTAGACACATTAAACTGGACATTAGCCATATTTAATATTATAAGCCATCCATGTGATTTCTGAGCCATATTACATAATGTTTTATATAAAGAGCTGATAGTTAGAATTCATTCTGCCTCCGCCTGTCGACACGCTGTAGGATCGTAGAGACTAGAACCAATGAGAGAAGTGATGCTTTAATATTTCTGATTTATTTTCTCTTTAAACATTTTATTTTCATTAATGTGTGAACAAAAAAAGAAAAGCGTCCCGAAGCTTTAAACAGAACAGACGGGACTGTTCTCACACTGAAGACTTTGTGTAGACGGGTTAGTGAAGACGAGTCGTTCCCTGTATCTGAACTGTTTCCTCTCTGATGTTTAGACGAATGAAAACCAAATAAACCTGAAGTAGAAAACAGAGAACAGTCTGCTGCTTTATTCACCGACTTCATATTCAATAAACTGATTATTCATCGTCAGTTTCATCTTAATCTTGAGTTTCACTCTCATGAGGACAAATAAAGTTCATCCTGACCTCGATGAGCTTGAAGCAAATGTTCAGTTTGATTTCAGTAGTGTTAAAAAAGATCATTGTCATTGCATCTTATTGATTGATTCATTGATTACTGATCATATCAGCCGACATGTTTGGAACTCAGACAGCAGATTTACACAAGTTGTTTAGTTCCTCTTTCTTTAACATTAACATTCTTTAACATTAATCAATCTTCTGTCTCACTTTGATTTGATCAAATGTTTCAGTCCACAGTAACTCTGGGGGGATCAATCCTAGAATAAGATCAAGGACCAATCATTAGAATCCTGGTGGAGCGGCTGCAGTTCATTGGCTCGTTCTTTTTGTCCTGTTGAAGCTGCAGGAGGTGTTTTTGTCCACCAGGGGGCACACACAGTCCAGAACCTGCTGACAGAGTCCTGATCCACCTTCAGCTAATTCAGTCCAGTTTTTCACCCTGACAGTGTTCAGGTCCAGAATGTGACATCATATAACTCCTGCCCTCTGATTCGTCGGTGTTAGTCTCTTGCAGCCTGGTTGTTGGTGGAGAGGTCCGTCTCATGCTCGCCACTGTGAGGACCCTGCCGGACTGACGGTCGGTCTGGAGGCCGCAGTGATGCGTCACTCTCCGTCCTGTGGCAGCAGGCGGCGAGGTCGGCCCTGAAGGACGGCGTGTAGAAGCCGTAGATGACAGGGTCGCAGCAGGTGTTCAGGTTCCCGAACACGAAGAGGGCGTGGTGGACGTACTCAGGAGTGACACGCAGCATGTCGGGCTGGAACCAGTACCAGATCCCCAGCAGGTAGTATGGCGTCCAGCACACCACGAAGGACAGCACGATGACCACCGTCATCTTCAGAGTCTTCATCCGAGCCTTCGGGATGATGTCAGTGCCGCTGCGACGCAGGTAGGGCTCACCTGCTGTGAGAGGGAGGGGCTCTGTTAGTGATGTCACTCTGTCAGTATTGTCACACAGGTGTGTCAGGTGTGTCTTACCTCTGTCCCTCAGGTGCTGCAGGTGTATGTGCAGCAGGATGCGGCTGTAGCAGCAGCTCATCACCAGCAGGGGGACGACGTACAGCGTGGTGAAGTGGAACATGTTGTACAGCGTTTCCTGCCAGCGGTGGCTGAAGCTGCCGTGAGACGCACACTGAGTGAAGTCCACGGCTTCCACCCGGATCGCCCGGAAGATAAACAGCTGCAGGGAGACACACGTCAGATTCTTATTGTTACCTGAGTCCATGTGGAGTCCAGGTGGAGTCCAGGTGACGGTCTGGGACCAGATTTATCAGTTAAGAGATCAGAAATGATCAGAGTGAACAACTGTTGGTGCTACTGTCAGGACTTCACCTGAAGCTCACCTGGAGTTCACCTGCTCAACAGTGAAACAGATTATCTTACCAGGAACGTCTCTTTCAGTGTTGAATGTATTTATTTGAAATGATTCTGGTTTTAGTTCTGATTAATAAACTCTTTCTGGTTCTCAGTGAAACTGAACTGTTTGTGAGGCCTCCAGGCGTTGTTAGCATTCCTTAAGAAACCAAGGGGAGCCGTTAGCCCGAGCTAACAGCAGGAGGTTTAATCTCTCCAACATTCCTGCAGGGATTTAACGAGCGCAGGAGAATTTCTTCAGTTTGACCTTCAGATTAACATCTCATTCATATTAATATTAACAGTAAAGCTGTGAGAAATGTTCTGCAGCTCCATGAGACATTCACAACACAGTGTCTATGTGTGTGTGTCTGTGTGTGTGTGTGTACTTTTAATGAAGCCCAAATATCTTTAATTCCTATGAAGGATAGGGATATAACTGATCATCTCATTTTAGAACTCAGCTTCCTCAGTCTGGACTGTAAAATATTAACGAAGGTTCTGGCCCAACGTTAACAACAGTTCCTGCCCAACATCACACATCCTAACCAGAAGGGTTTTATGAAAGTAGATCCTCTACAGATAATATGAAAAAACTGTTACAGTTAATGTGGCTGAGTCAGACAAAAGATGCACCAATGGCTGCGGTTTCCTTAGATGCTGAAAAGGCCTTCGACAGGATGGAGTCTCACTTGACACATGTCGGGTTCGGCCCACGTTTCTCCGGGTGGGTTAAGATATTATATCAGGAGCCAAAAGCTGCAGTGGTAACGAATGTGATAATAGAGGGGAACCAGAGGGACCGGTCAGGGCTGTTCTCTGAGTCCATAACTGTTCATAATGTTCTTGGACTCGTTAGTGGTTATCAAGATGAATCAGAACATTAGGGGAGCTGAGCTGGACGGCAGGAACACAAACTGCTGCTTTATGCAGACGATATCGTCTGAGGCTATACTTCTATCAGCATCATGCCATTCACACATTGTGGAAATATTACATTTAAGTGGGTTCTTAAAGGTCTGAAGTACTTAGGAATTAGACCCAGCCAAGATCTGAACGAACCCCGACTGAATTTTAACCCAGTGTTAGGAAAGATGAAAGCTAATGTAGAGAAGTGGGAAATGATCAGGTTTACTGTGTGGGGAGAGGTGATGTTATAAAAGGGTTAAATGAGTGTTGCCCTTCAATTTCATTATTTGGTTCTGATGCTGCCGATCGCTATTCCGCCTGAAATTTTTAAGAGGTTCAACAATATAATCAAACATTTTCTTTAAACTGAGTGAATGGTGAGTCCCTGAGGAGAAAGGAGGAACTGGGTCACCAGATCCAAGATCGTACCATTTAGCATTTGAAATGTCCAAATTAGCCAAATACTGGGAGGAGACGGAGGTCAGAGCTGACTGGATGATACTGAGTAAAAACTGTGTTCATTTAATCTGACTGAGAGACGGTCTTAGCCAGTCGACACAACAAATCCATTCTTGTTCACTCTGGGGAAGTATCAACCAAAATACATCAAGCAAATCAGTGATCACATTATGTACAACAGTTTTCATCCTGCTTGGACAATCCTGCCGTCTGTAGAGGCTGAACAGACGGCAGGACTACTCATCCTCACCCTCACCCTGACCCTCACCCTCACCCATTCTCTCCCCTGTCCTGAGAACATCCTCATTCCAGGGTCAGCAGTTCTCCGCTGCTAAACGCAGCCCAACCCTGCTTTCCCTTCCTGAGTCATCGAATGGTTTGCTGGAACTGCCTCAGGCCAACAGAAAGTCATTCTTGCTTCCTCGACTTCCTTTACTTCAGCAGCAGCTAAAGCTGCAGCCCTTCTAGCCTCCTCGTACCTGCTGCAGGCTGAAACCCATGTACGCATTGAAGTCCCCCAGGAAAACTAGTCCCCAGATGAAACCCCATTCCAGGATGCCACTCAGCTACTCTGAGCTGCTGTTCTGTGCAGACATACAAACAACAGCTTTCCTTGGTCCAGAGCCGACCCGCTCATCCATGAGTTTCCCCACCAGAGAGTTGATGTTGCACGTCCCTTGGACCGGTCTGCAGTGTCAGGGTGCTCAGGACCTGGCTTTGCTTGCCACACAGCAAACATTGCACTTAACTCCAATGTCTGTCCCTGCAGGTGGGGGTCCATGTTGTTTTTCTTGGCTGTACCCAGACAAGCCCGATGGAATAAACCCTCCCCAGGGAGCTGGGGGATTGGCTCCAGGTGGGGGTCTGGTTTCCCTAGTCCAGGTACTCCAGCCCTCATGTGGCTGATTCATATGAGGACCAGTTTACCTCTTGAGACCCTACCAAGAGCACCTGTCAGTCCCACCTCCTCTCTCTGATTGGCCAGACATTGGAGAGCCTTGAGAATCATTGGTTAAAGTTCAGTCAGACTGATGGCGGCAGGTCAGTTCATGACAGGAAGTGATTGTGTCTGGACCCTCAATATCAAATCCACTATCAACCACTCAATACCTGCAGTGATGTCATTGTTACCTGTGGTGATGTCAGAGCTACCTGTGGTGATGTCAGTGTTACCTGTGGTGATGTCAGTGTTACCTGTAGTGATGTCAGTGTTACCTGTGGTGATGTCAGTGTTACCTGTGGTGATGTCAGAGTTACCTGTGGTGATGCGAGCAACAGGCTGAGGCTCCAGGCCAGCAGAAGCATGCGTCGGTTCCTGCTGTGCGCACTCAGAGCGTCCAGCGGGCGCAGGATGGCGTGCTGGCGGTCGAGGCTGATGACAACAAGGATGAAGGCAGATGCGTGCATGGCGAACAGCTTCAGGAAGCAGAGCAGCTTACAGAGCGCATCTCCTCCGTACCACTGCACCGTTATGTTCCATACTGCATCCAGAGGCATCACCACAAAGGTCATCATCAGGTCGGCCGACGCCAGACTCAACATCAGTGGACGCAGGTGAGATGCCAGCCGGCGGCCACGCCCACACCACACGCTGAGCAATAGGGCGAGGTTACTGCAGGCGGCAAACAGGAAGAGGATGAAGGTGGCACCGACACGGAACTGAGCTGCCCGGGTGAAACTGGGAGCCTCCCAGTCTGTGAGAGGGGGGAATTGGGAGGTATTGGGAGGGGGTGTGGCTACTGAACTGGTGGGTGATGACAGACTTGCAACAGACCAATTATCTGACATCCTGCAGAGAAGAAGAGCAAACAGGTCATGAGTGATGTCACATCTGAGGACACTTTCGTCAAAATGAGGATGTAGGTCACAACTCCTAAAGGGACAGTCCAACATTTTGGTAAATCAAAAGTCATGTGTTTCTGAAAGGACATGGTTAGCCTAGCTTAGCACATAGACTGGAAGCAAGAGGAAATTGCTAGCTTAGCTTAGCACATAGACTGGAAGCAAGAGGAAAATGTTAGCTTAGCCCCATTGAAACAACAGTCTGATGACATGTTGTTTGTTGTTTACATCACGTGTTGTTTGTTGTTTATATCATGTGTTGTTTGTTGTTTACATCACGTAATGATCACATGAAAGGTGACTCAAGTTCTCTGTAAATGTTACAGTTTTCTTCCTCTTCACTCTGTAAGGTCTGACGAGTCCTAAAGTAAATACAGTAACTATAGTAACTGCAGTAACTATAGTAAATACAGTAAATACAGTAGCTATAGTAACTACAGTAACTATAGTAACTACACTAACTAAAATAAATACAGTAACTACAGTAACTTTAGTAACTACAATAACTATAGTAACTACAGTAAATACAGTAGCTATAGTAACTACAGTAACTATGGTAACTACACTAACTAATATAAATACAGTAACTACAGTAACTTTAGTAACTACAGTAACTACAGTAATTGTACTACTGCTGTAACTACCCCACCACCCCCCTTAAAAAAAAGCAGGTAAATACAGTACAAAAAGGAGTTGAAAATCTTAACAGAGAGAAAACAACAAAATATCTTCTTTAAATAAAATATAATAATATCTTTATTTGATATTGATTAACCCCTCCTTGAACCAGCACCTTATCGTGGTGGACGGGTCTGAATGAACCTAGGAGCTATGTTGTCTGGGACCCGGCACGGCGCAGCCCGAACGAGCGACGTTGGCCCGCCCTCAGGTAGGCTTACCGCCCACATGAGGGTTCAGAAGAGGCCAGTGCAGTGTGATTTGAGTGGCAGTCGTGGGCGGGGGCCCCAACGACTCAATCCCCGGACGGTGACTCTGCCCATGGGGACATGGAATGTCACCTTGCTGGGGGGGAAAGAGCCTTAGCTAGTGCGGGAAGTTGAGCGGTACCAGCTAGAGATAGTCGGGCTCACCTCCACGCAATGTCTGGAACCCAACTCCTTGAGAGAGGCTGGACTCTCTTCTACTCTGGCGTTGCCCGCGGTGAGAGGCGACGAGCTGGTGTGGGCTTGCTCTTAGCTCCCCAGCTCAGCCACCATGTTTTGGAGTTTATCCCGGTGACTAAGAGGGTTATCTACCTGTGCCTTCGGGTCGGGGATAGGTCTCTCACTGTTGTTTCGGCTTATGGGCCATACAGCAGTGCAGAGTACCCAGTCTTCTTGGAGGCCCATGTTGAAGCATAAGGGTGTCCATATGTGCACCTGGCACCAGGATGCCCTAGGACAAAGGTCAATGATCGACTCTGTAGTCATGTCATCTGACCTCAGGCCGTATGTCTTGGATACTTGGGTGAAGAGAGGGGCTGAGCTGTCAACCGATCACCACCTGGTGGTGAGTTGGATCCGCTGGCAGGGGAGGAAGCTGGACAGACCTGGCAGACCCAAACACATTGTGAGGGCCTGCTGGGAATGTCTTTAACTCCCACCTCTGGGACAGCCTTGACCAGATTCCGAGGGAGGCTGGGGACATTGAGTCCGAATGGACCATGTTCTCCACTGCCATTGTTGACGCGGCTGTCCGGAGCTGCGGCTGTAAGGTCTCCGGTGCCTGTCGTGGTGGCAATCCCCAAACCCGGTGGTGGACTCCGGAAGTAAGGGATGCTGTCAAGCTGAAGAAGGAGTCCTATCGAGCCTGGGGTGGATGAGATTCGCCCCGAGTACCTCAAGTCTCTGGATGTTGTGGGGCTGTCTTGGCTGACACGTCTCTGCAGCATCACGTGGCAGTCGTGGCCAGTGCCTCTGGACTGGCAGACCGGGGTGGTGGTCCCCCTATTTAAAAAGGGGGACCGGAGGGTGTGTTCCAACTATCGGGGGATCACACTCCTCAGCCTCCCTGGGAAAGTCTATTCCAGGGTACTGGAGAGGAGAATTCGTTCAATAGTCGAACCTCGGATTCAGGAGGAACAATGCGGTTTTCGTCCTGGTCGCGGAACACTGGACCAGCTCTATACCCTCCGCAGGGTGCTCGAGGGTTCATGGGAGTTTGCCCAACCAGTCCACATGCGTTTTGTGGACCTGGAGAAGGCATTTGACTGTGTCCCCAAGGCATTATGTGTGAGGTGCTTCAGGAGTATGGGGTCAGAGACCCTCTGCTAAGGGCTGTACGGTCCCTGTACGAACAGAGCAGGAGCTTGGTTCGCATTGCCGGCAGTAAGTCAGACCTGTTCCCAGTGCATGTTGGACTCCAGCAGGGCTGCCCTTTGACACCGATTCTGTTCATTATTTTTATGGACAGAATTTCTAGGTGCAGCCAGGGACCGGGGGGGATCTGGTTCGGGAGCCGCTGGATCTCATCTCTGCTTTTCGCAGATGATGTGGTCTTGTTGGCTCCTTCGAGCCAGGACCTCCAGCATGTCCTGGGGCGGT
The DNA here is from genome assembly GCA_963678695.2 of Diplodus puntazzo. Taxonomy (NCBI): domain Eukaryota; kingdom Metazoa; phylum Chordata; class Actinopteri; order Spariformes; family Sparidae; genus Diplodus; species Diplodus puntazzo. Next base: position 209,306 of record OZ023160.1, on the reverse strand, counting down.
TTGCAGCCAAGTGTGAAGCAGCTGGGATGAGAATCAGCACCTCCAAGTCCGAGGCCATGGTTCTCGACCGGAAAAAGGTGGCTTGCTCCCTCCAGGTTGGGGGAGAGTTCCTGCCTCAAGTGGAGGAGTTTAAGTATCTTGGGGTCTTATTCACGAGTGAGGGATGGATGGAGCGTGAGATTGACAGGCGGATCGGTTCAGCAATGCGGTCGTTGTATTGGTCTGTCGTGGTGAAGAGAGAGCTGAGCCGAAAGGCGAAGCTCTCGATTTACCGGTCAATCTACGTTCCTACCCTCACCTATGGCCATGAACTTTGGGTCATGACCGAAAGAATAAGATCTCGGATACAAGCGGCCGAAATGAGTTTCCTCCGCAGGGTGGCAGGGCGCTCCCTTAGAGATAGGGTGAGGAGCTCTGTCACCCGGGAGGAGCTCGGAGCCGCGGCTCCTCCACATCGAGAGGAGCCAGCTGAGGTGGCTCAGGCATCTGCATTGGATGCCCCCGGGACGCCTCCCTCGGGAGGTGATCCTGGCATGCCCCGCCGGGAGGAGACCCCGAGGAAGACAAAGGACACGCTGGAGTGACTATGTTGCTCGGCTGGCCTGGGAATGGAAGAGCTGGAGGAAGTGTCCGGGGAGAGGGAAGTCTGGGTGTCCCTGCTCAGGCAGCTGCCCCCGTGACCCGGGCCCAGATAAAGCAGAAGAAGATGGATGATATTGATTAAACTGTTTGATCACACACACACACACACACACACACACACACACACACACACACACACACAGGTCAGTTTACAGCTCTGAGCTGTCTAAAGTCTATTTTCGGATCTGTGGTCTGTGTGTTAGTATGCTTCTGTGTGTGTGTGTGTGTGTGTGTGTGTGTGTGTGTGTGTGTCTGTGATGTCACCATGGCAACCTCCACCTCTTTCTCAGTGCAGACCTGCAGAGTGCCAGGCCCCTTCCCCCTCATCTAATTGGCTGAAATGTTGTTCTGGATGAAAGTTAAGTCATTAAAGCCATCATGCTGACACACAGAGACACGCACGCGCGCGCACACACGCACACACACACACACATTCAATCTGACCTGATGCTGAACAACAAGCTCCACACCTGTAATCTGATTACATTCATCAGAAACACCTGATCATGTCTGATCAGAACCAGTAAAACAGATAAAAACTGTAAATTCCATCAAAGTTCACAAAAACTGTGAAAAGTGAAGAAACGATTCAACACGGAGCAAAAAAGACTTTAATCTGACTGATAATCAGATCAATGAAGTTGATTATTAACTGATAGTCTCAGACTGAATATTAATCCTTCTGACTGAAAATGTTTCAAATGAAAGCCCCCGCTGTGTCTGTTGTGGCGCTCTTATTCTGAAAGAATGGTGTTTTTACCTGATCAGCAGCTCTGGATGTTTTGCTCCTCTGGACTCCTCCTCATGTTCTCTGATCAGGAATCCACAGAGAACCTAAAGAACCTGGACTGATAAACAGAACCCAGTCTGATTCGGATCAGCTGAGCTTCCTGTCGACTGCAGCAGCTCCTGAAAACTGAAGAGAACCTGCAGACTGCAGCGCAGTGAGGAGGAGCTCCACCAGAGGGTGTGTGTGTGTGTGTGTGTGTGTGTGTTTCTGCTGCATCAGACAAAAGGAAGGTTAACAAACAGCTGAGGTGACTTCACCCTGCTACACACAAAAAATACATGTTGTATTTAATATACATATATTTAATACACATATATTTAATGTACATATATTTAATACACATATATTTAATGTACATATATTTAATACACATATATTTAATGTACATATATTTCATGCACATATATTTTATGAACATGTCATATTTATATAATACACTGTGTTAATGTATTGATGAGAAGAAACCTGCAGATTCAGCGAATGAATTGAGCTCAAACACACTAGAGAGGAATGACGTTTGTTGATTGATTGATCTTCAAAGTCAGAGTTGATTGGGCGGCACCTGTGGTTACCATGGCAACAGCGGTAGTGTTTCCAGATCAGTGGATAAAAAAAACAAACAAAACGTTGTTTGAATAAAGAAATGTGTGATGCGTGTTTACTGATGATCAGTCTATTATCAATACACGATCAATAACAAGATCAGTAGGCGAGTCTACATCAGTGAACAGAACCGAGACCTCCAACTGGCTGCAGGTGTAGTCTCTCTGATGTCATCTGGTGTGGTGGGTGGAGCCTCTGCCTCCTGGACCAATGCGGTTTCACTGAAAGGAATCAATGACCAATCAGGACAGAGCTCACAGCTGCTGAGTCAGTAGCCCTTTTTAGATAGAAAAGGTGGCACATTTGCTCCAAGGTAAGGGCGGCAATGTGCCGGTCTGTCTTTCTAAAACGGAGGCGTAATATTCCTCCTTTTCCAAAAGCCGCCTCTGAGGTAGGCGTAAACATGTGACGTGACGTGAAGCTCGAAGTTGGGCTGCGAACAGTGACATAGAATTTGTCTTCAAAATAAAAGCTTTACATTGCACCCTATTGGAGTTTAGAACTGGGTTCTTAGTGGGGGGCTTTTAATTTGAAAGTAGCGACCGTTCTTGCTTGCTGACACAACAACAAGCTAACACAACTAAACAGCTGCAGAGACCGAGGAGACGCTGCATCTCCTGGATCTCAGTGGCTGTCCAGTTGTTCATCTTACTGTCCGCGGATGAAGTGATGGACTGACTGCTGTGATCAGCTGTTTCCTGGTTTCAAAACTCCTCGGTTGTGGGTCGCACAGCAGTGCAGGTCATTGACACCTCCGCCCATCTCACCCACGGGCCGGCACATTGACGCCTCGGTTTTAGATAGCAGTCGAGGCGGAAATAAGTGTACCCTCCGAGGCGGAAAATCGGCGGACCAGAACAGACCCCCAATTTGCCGGCCTCTGTCTAAAACCGCGGACCGAGCCGCCAAAAGGACGGGCAAATTGGCGACTTGGTGCTCTGTCTAAAAACGGCTACTGTTTTTGTTCATCAGTATTTATAAATAAAGTTTTTTGTGATTTGATTGAAAGACATCAGTTACCTGTCAGTGTGAGGGTTCACTCTGTCCGACCACCAGTCACCTGAGAACACACACAGGTACAGCATCACCTCACACTGTGTTAGTACAGGAGAACTCAGGTGTGTCAGGGGACTCACGGTGCTGCTGCCGCTCTGACAGGTGGAGCTGGTGAGACAGATGTGAACTGGGATCACAGAGACGTTAATGTTAACAAACCACAGAGAATCTGCAGGTATGAAATCAATACTGATTTATCAAAACCTGTTACTGTGTGTGTTACCTGTGCCGTCCAGGTGCCGTGCTCATGTAGTCATGCGTCTCATTGGCTGCGCCCCCTCCTGACACGATATGCTCTGCTGCTTCCTGTCTAGCTGCTGCCACCTGCTCTGATCCTGTTAACACACCAATTGTTAGCGTCATCACCTGTTCCAGCAGCTCTCTTTTCTATATCCTCATTACCTTTTGACCTGTTTTTAATTATTTAAAACTGTTTAATAATTTTTTCGCTCCGGTCTTCTTGTTTTGTTGACAGTGGATCAGCTGTTGGCCGATGTTCTGCACGAGCTGAAGAGAAGGGGACGCGGGTTCTGTAACAGAGCTACTCGCCATAGCAGACGGACACGCTACAGACCCATCCTCCCATCTGTCATCCTGGGGAATGTGAGATCTCTCCTCAAGATGGACGAGCTAACGGTGCTGACCCGGCAGCAGAGGGACTACTGTGAGTGTAAGATTATGGGACAAACACAGGAATTCTGATTCTGATTCTGATTCACAGGTGTGCAGCTCTTTGTCCGTGTCTTTTACTGTCACTCAGAGTCATTCTACAGTCTGACTCCACCTGTCTCTCCCTGGAACACTAAGGCTCACCTTGCTCCTCCCTCCTCTGATTGTCTGGTTGCTGGTTGGATGCTCTGCCTGGACTCTGAGTGATGTCACTCATCCTGTGAAGAACAGCTGTATGGATAAATTGCTTTGATGATGTTTCACTCTTCTGTGCTGGTTTAGTTGTGGCACAGTGACACTGTTACCTGGTTGCAGGTTGGCTGTGTGGGTGTGGTCTTGTCGGGCATGGTCTGAAGAGGCGTGGCCTCTGAGTGTGGAAAAAGGACAGCCAATAAATGAGGTGACATAGAAAAGTAATGTGGTGTCTTGGTAGGAGCGATGTGGTGTCTTGGTTGGTGCGATGTGGTGTCTTGGTAGGTGCGATGTGGTGTCTTGGTAGGAGCGATGTGGTGTCTTGGTAGGTGCGATGTGGTGTCTTGGTAGGAGCGATGTGGTGTCTTGGTAGGAGCGATGTGGTGTCTTGGTAGGAGCGATGTGGTGTCTTGGTAGGAGCGATGTGGTGTCTTGGTAGGAGCGATGTGGTGTCTTGGTAGGTGCGATGTGGTGTCTTGGTAGGAGCGATGTGGTGTCTTGGTAGGTGCGATGTGGTGTCTTGGTAGGTGCGATGTGGTGTCTTGGTAGGTGCGATGTGGTGTCCTGGTAGGTGCGATGTGGTGTCTTGGTTGGTGCGATGTGGTGTCTTGGTTGGTGCGATGTGGTGTCTTGGTAGGTGCTATGTGGTGTCTTGGTAGGAGCGATGTGGTGTCTTGGTTGGTGCGATGTGGTGTCTTGGTAGGTGCGATGTGGTGTCTTGGTAGGAGCGATGTGGTGTCTTGGTTGGTGCGATGTGGTGTCTTGTAGGAGCGATGTGGTGTCTTGGTAGGAGCGATGTGGTGTCTTGGTTGGTGCGATGTGGTGTCTTGGTTGGTGCGATGTGGTGTCTTGGTAGGTGCGATGTGGTGTCTTGGTAGGAGCGATGTGGTGTCTTGGTTGGTGCGATGTGGTGTCTTGGTAGGTGCGATGTGGTGTCTTGGTAGGAGCGATGTGGTGTCTTGGTTGGTGCGATGTGGTGTCTTAGTTGGTGCGATGTGGTGTCTTGGTAGGTGCGATGTGGTGTCTTGGTAGGAGCGATGTGGTGTCTTGGTTGGTGCGATGTGGTGTCTTGGTTGGTGCGATGTGGTGTCTTGGTAGGTGCGATGTGGTGTCTTGGTTGGTGCGATGTGGTGTCTTGGTAGGAGCGATGTGGTGTCTTGGTAGGTGCGATGTGGTGTCTTGGTTGGTGCGATGTGGTGTCTTGGTAGGAGCGATGTGGTGTCTTGGTAGGTGCGATGTGGTGTCTTGGTAGGTGCGATGTGGTGTCTTGGTAGGAGCGATGTGGTGTCTTGGTAGGAGCGATGTGGTGTCTTGGTAGGTGCGATGTGGTGTCTTGGTAGGTGCGATGTGGTGTCTTGGTAGGAGCGATGTGGTGTCTTGGTAGGTGCGATGTGGTGTCTTGGTAGGTGCGATGTGGTGTCTTGGTAGGAGCGATGTGGTGTCTTGGTAGGAGCGATGTGGTGTCTTGGTAGGTGCGATGTGGTGTCTTGGTAGGAGCGATGTGGTGTCTTGGTAGGTGCGATGTGGTGTCTTGGTAGGTGCGATGTGGTGTCTTGGTTGGTGCGATGTGATGTCTTGGTAGGTGCGATGTGGTGTCTTGGTAGGAGCGATGTGGTGTCTTGGTAGGTGCGATGTGGTGTCTTGGTTGGTGCGATGTGATGTCTTGGTAGGTGCGATGTGGTGTCTTGGTAGGAGCGATGTGGTGTCTTGGTTGGTGCGATGTGGTGTCTTGGTAGGTGCGATGTGGTGTCTTGGTAGGTGCGATGTGGTGTCTTGGTAGGTGCGATGTGGTGTCTTGGTAGGTGCGATGTGGTGTCTTGGTAGGTGCGATCACACCTGCTGACTGACACTCTGCTGTACAGCTGCAGTCAGATGCTCCACCAGACGATCTCGAACTGAACCAGAACTGTCCTGAAGTGAAAGAACATGAGCTGTTATTGGTCAGAATTATGTGAAATCTGATTGGCTGAACTTCACTGTTTTGCGACCTCTGACCCCTCCACAGGTGCTGTTACCTGGCAGTGAGAGAGAGCAGTCAGAGCCTGTTTGTAGAGCTCAATGGCTTTATGCTGCTTCCTCTGCTTCAGGTAACACTCAGCTAACAACTCACACACCTGAACCTGAGCCAGGTAGTCCTCTGCAGACAGACAGGTACAGACAAACAGGGACAGACAGACAGGTATGTCATCAAGGTTTACAATCAAACAGTCAATAATGATTATTATTGATCAGTGACCAAAGTGTAACGCCCGCCAATGTAATAATGTAAGCAAATGTAATAAAAATCTGCTGCATTTAATGTAATAAACCCACAAATGTAATAAATGTTCCACAAACGTAATAGCCGCTGCCTACTACAAACGTAACACACGATTTCCCACAAATGTAATAACCATTACCAGTAGGCTATTTGAGGGGGGATGGCGTCCCCCTTGTTAGCAAAATTACCAAAAAGCATCCCCCTTGTTAGCCTGACATCAGTCTCCATCCCCTAGTAGCAGATAGTGTGTTACAAATCACAGGCGACTGGGATCAGCTCCGACGCAGTGGGGTGTCAAGCCGGGCTCGGCTGCTCTGCGAGTCGGCTGCCCGGTTTAGTTTTGACGAAAGCCGTAACAAGCTAAACAGAGCAGATCGCGCTAACAGGAAGTCACAGGAAAGGCATAGAGCATCCGGTAAATTTTCAAAATAAAACACCCTGTGCAGACTCCCGATTGTATAACAACGAAAATCGACAAAAATCGACCAGATCGACAAAGTCGGACAGGCAAAAGGCTTCTGAAACGTTTTCGCTATGAATCTTGTTCTCTATATACATTCATGGTGTGATGCCGTGCGGAGGGCGGAATAAAACCTGTAGCAGATGCACATGTTTATTTTCAGTAATGTTAAAGTTTTTTCAGAGATGAGTTTTTTCTGACAGTTTAATATGTACAGTCATTATAGTCAGCTATTTATGTTCTAAAACTAAATGTTCCTTTTTGAAGGTGTTTTTAATGTGTCTGTTCAGAACATGGTGACTTATGTTGTGTTGGTAACTGTCATTTTTGTGCTGGTTTATAGTTTAACCATTAGTGAGACAGCTGTTACATTTCCTGACATCAGCTGTTTTATCCCCTGATGAAACGCACTCTGCTGGAGTCACTTTCTCTATTCTGTATTTGCAGTTTTTAAATATAAGGTCTTCATATCGGACAATATATATGCTGATACTGATATATCTGTGATAGGCTAATATTGGCCAATAAAATCAGGCAACAAATAAGTCAGTCGGGCTCTAATATTTTGCACAATGTTCATTGTTTGTCCTTCAAGGAATTTAGATGGTAAAAAGTTCCAAGGGGTCATGTAATTTAAAATAAAACTGCCTGAAGTTTATTATGAGGAACATCAGAAAACCTGAATAAACTCAGTCCACTGCATACAATTTAAAGGTGTATTTACTCATTACTTTAATTCAGTTATAAAAAAGACAAGTGTAGTGGGGAGAGAAGGAAGATAACTGGATAAAATGGAATTGTAGAATTAGAAATGTCACAGTTATGGTTAAGATGTCCTGCAACAATGTCCTTCGGGAGGTGTACATAGGTGTGTCGGGGCACAGTGGTGCTCCCATTGGGCCATCCCCCCTGTTAAAAATTAACAAATCACCTACTGAGTATTCCAGTCTTCCTTCCAAAGTCATTCTTCAGACTTATTGATAAACTGTTGTCTTCATTTTTGTGGGGTAATAAACACCCTAGAATCCATAAGATATTCCTTCAGAGGCATAAAATGGAGGGGGGTATGGCTCTGCCCAATCTGATGAATTATTATTGGGCAGCAATCCTACAAAAATAGTTTACTGGATTCAAAGACCAGATGCTGATTGGTGCCAGCCAGACATTAATGCGTGTATATTATCATCACTCCCTGCATTAGTTACCTTTAAGCTCCCCCTCTCCCCTAAATAATACTCCTCGTGTCCTATTGTAATCTCCACCTTAATAATTTGGTCACAATTTAGACAAAATTTCAATCTGGCAGACTTCTCTCTTTGTAATAATAATAATGGATTGGATTTGTATGGCGCTTTTCTGAGTACTTTTTTTAGTCATTTTGACCGTTTTCAAATTTATATGTGCAATAACTTTGTTGAATGAAAAAATGCAATACTGCTATTACCTGACTTTTCCTAAAAGTGTCTGTATTTTAAATTAGAATAGTTTTTATATAAATTACACAAAAGACAAAGAAATGATGATATGTTTTACCTATTTCGGCCATAAGCGGTCATACTGACCGCACATCATTTCGCGGGGTTTGCTGCTTTCATTGTCTCTCTTGTTTCAAACTTTATCAGCAGTCTCCAGCTGTGCTTCTTTGTGAATTTACTTGTAAGTTGATTATTATATAGTTGCATTATATCGCCTGGTTGGCACCATGGGCAAACATCAACGGGAGTTCCCCCTCCGTGAAACAGCAAGCAGAGCTGTTCAACACAAAGATGCTGAAGTGATGCGACTCTGACTGTGAACCAGGGAAAGCTGAGGAAGAATGTCTCATCCTGAGCACCTGCACACAGTATGTGATGGTAGGCGAAGATGGCCAGTGGCGGTCTTCTATCCTCGACCTGGCTGGGATCAATGCCCACATCTTATTCAAGGAGCACCAGCAGCTGGCAGAGGAGCTGAGGGCAGAATACATGGAGGGGAAAGCGACCGCGGCAGCGGAAGCAACCACTGCAGCAGCAGCAGAAGGCACAGAACCGGAGGCAGTGCCGGTCCGAAAGAGCTGCAAACAGAACCAAACGTCGGACACTTGAAATGCCACAAGCCCGTGTGTGGTACTGTGTGAGGAGAGCGGAGGTCATCTGTGACCAGTGATCACAACGGTTTGTTTTAGATCAGATCGTTTCCAGCTTTTTCAATTATTATCTTTTTTTATTATATATTATTAAGTGTTAAAATAAAATGTTTCATAATCAAATAAGTTACTTTTAATTGTTAATTTTCTTGTTCTGAGTTTTCTCTATTAAAATCTTGTAAATATGCAATAATTACGGTTTACTATGTGCGATGATATGAATATTGATGAATGTATATGATTAAACTTGTTAAAATGTACGTTTTAGTGTTATTTCGTTTTTTTAAAAAACATCATGACACAATGAATGCATTCATCACTCCGTTGGGTATTTACATGAGAGAATATAGAGTTTAAAATCTAGCAGTCAGAATGACGCTTACCGTTCTAGTAGTTTTAGAATTCCGGTCCAACTGACACTTTGGTCCAATCAGAAACATATAATTTGACCGGACCTAACTCTAGGGTCGTGGAAAGCGCCCTGTTATGTCTTAACCAAGATATCGATCATTAAGATTAATTGGATCAGATCTGACTGGAATGAACCCGCCACAGTGGTAAACTGATTCAATTCACCAGCCAGCACACAAATTCACCCACATTTGGAGGTTGGCAGGTGCTAATTTCCATCCCTGACACACACACACACACACACACACACACACACACACACACACACACACACACACACACACACAAACACACACACACACACACACACACACACACACACACACACACACACACACAGCAAGTATAACGGTACTGTGCTAAGTACTCTTTTCGTGGTTCTTGTTGTTTTAGCAATATTGTTGTTGTGGCAATAAAGCGATTGATTCTTGCCTATAGACTGATAAGTGTTGTGTTTACAAATGAGCAATAAATCCCGATTTTTTCAGATTTTTATTGCCTATGGGAATTTAAATTTAAAGGTCAGGAGACGTTTTCCTCATGGAAATTATTTTTTTCAAGGTAGCTGTCTCCTCTGTCAATAAACTCTTTTCAGTCTGTCAATGAACAGGTGTTTGGGGGAAAACCCTCCGACCTAACGTTACTAAACTACAGCTTATCATTTTTCAAAGTTTTTTTTGGCCTTTTATGGCTTTATGGATAGTGCAGCTGAAGACAGGAAACAGGGAGAGAGAGGTGGAATAACACGCAGCAAAGGGAGAGGCAGAGCCTCAGCACATGGGACGCCCGCTCTACCAGCTGAGCTACACGGCGCCCCATACAGCTTATAGTTTGAATGTTAACTAGAGCCGATATATTGAAGCTGAGATTGTATTAATTCTGAAACACATAAAAACCCAAAACAGCCCAAAATTCATTTTCTTCATGTCAGACCACGTCTAGGAGCGGGCTGCTGCTGCTTCCGACTCATTTTGATGTGACACAATATTACATATTGATGTAACACATTCCGTTGTGTGACAGCGGAGCGGAGAGTCAGCAGCTGCGTTTTGCACCCACGGTCAGTATTAGTAGGTGTATAGGCAAACAAACAACAACCACAACGACCATTATTCATTGTATTATTACATTTGTGTAATAATAAAGTTGTGTTGTGTTTTTACAATGAAGATTTTCACGTCCCAACAAACGTAATAAATCCCTGCAAACCTAATAGTTATTACATTTGTGGGAAATCGTGTGTAATTTTGTAGTAGGCAGCGGCTGTTAGATTTGTGGAACATTTATTACATTTGTGGGTTTATTACATTAAATGCTGCAGATTTTTATTACGTTTGCGGACATTAATACATTGGCGGGTGTTACAGACCAGACTCCTGATGTTACCGGCGTCTCTGAATCCCTGCAAAGCGATGATGAAGCTTTCTGCTGCCTCCTCTTCATCACCCAGCTGACTGAAGGCAAACGCCAGGTTACTGAAACACCGAGCCTGGTCACCACGGCAACCCAGAGAGCCTGCACACACACACACACACACACACACACACACATACACACACACACACACACACACACACACACACACACACACACACACACACACACACACACACACACACACACACACACACACTCTCTCTCTCTCACACACACACACACACACACGTCTCCATTAGAAACGTCTGCTGTCCTCTCACCTGCTGTTAATGTGTCTCTACAGGTGGAGAAAGTGATGGACCTCTGTGATGTCATGCAGGTAAACACTTTAAACAAACAATCAATAACTATGTCTGTCTTGACAGGTGCTCAGTGTGTCTGACCGTAGAGTCCCGCAGCCAGCCTGTGGTAGCCCACAGCAGGTTTGAACCGGCCCACAGAGTTCAGAGCAGCTCCCAGGTTTTGCAGCACTTTGGCCAGCAGGGGGGGCTGCTGAGCCAACGGCTCCAGAGCCTGCTGGAGACACGGCACCGCCTCCTGGAAACACCTGAGCCGGCAGTAAGACACGCCCACCGACAGGTACAACTCACCTGGAATGGAGTGGCAGATCGATCGATCAGTCAATCAATCAATAAGTCAGTCAGTCAGTCAATCAATCAGCATTACCCAGAATCCTCAGGTCTGTGATCCTGTCCGTCAAACTCAGACACTCTGTCAGTATGGCAATGATGTCATCATGGCTGAACTGATCTGATTGGATCATGTGACTTCCTGCCTCTTTGAGGGCACCGGCTGCAGAATCCCACATGGTCGCCACTTTGTAACTCTCAGCAGCCCGCAGGAAACCCTGAACCGCCAGAGACCAGTCCTGCAACACACACAACCTGTTTCAGCTCTGGCCCTTACTCAGGGTCTGATCTTGGTCCTGGTCCTGACCTGTTCTCTGCTGTAGCAGCGGCTCATCTCCATGCAGGCGTCGCCTTCGCTGCCTCCGTCTCCCTGCGATCTGTACAGCTGAGCAGCCTGCAGGAAGGATGTGGCAGCCTCTCGGCTGTGCCCCAGTGCATTGTGGGCCAGGGCTAGGTTGAACTGGAGGTCCGGTAGCCGGTCGGCCTTCGGACCAGGCTGGGCCCGACGCAGGAAGTCGAGACCTTTCTGAGGATGGCCCGTCTCCACGAAGGCTGCACCGAGGTTGAAGGAACAGGCCCGGAGGACCCGAGAGTCCTGCAGCTGAGGAGCAGAGCATCATGGGTGTTGTGTGTTTTGGGTTACTATGAGATCTGTAGTGAGGACGACCCCAGTGCATTATGGGTGGCCTTTGACCCCGGGTTGTTGTATCCAGCCTTGTGCTATGAAGTCGTGTCGTTGTGCTAATAAACAGTTAACATACGTTGAAGTCCGGGTTATCATTGTTATATTAAGCAGCATGAAACAGTGAAAGATATATCAATGCAAAATCAACTCCTGCTACCATCACTCAGTTACTTTTACTACAAGTGAAATACAAAGACACTAAACAGGAACAATATAGGCTCCTTCTTTGTCCCCGTGGAGAAAGTCCCCAGACTCCCTTAACAAATGTGTCAGTTTAGTGAGTTGTTGAGTTGGAGACACTTTATAAACTCTGTGAAACTCTGTCTCTGACTCATTCTGCATTATTTGGACCTTCTTGTGAATTCAGCAAATGTTCTACATGAACTTCTTTCTGTCTTTGAGTAGAAACATGGAGTCTGTTTGTCTCAGTGATGGACGGGTTTGGTTTTATATAGAGCAGGAAGTGACATCACAGGTGGTCACTCAGACGCAGGTTAATGTAGCTGTGAGGTGATTGACTCTCTGCTCATCACCGATGGTGACAGCAGGACTGGTTTCCCTGCTTGACCTCATCAGTCTCACCTGCTGGTGACCTTACCTGTTGTGCAGCTTTCAGTGCGGCGTTGAAGCAGCTCAGAGCGCGCTCAGTCCGTCCCTCCTGCAGAGCTCTGTGACCAGCAGACGTTAACTCCTCTATGTCCACAGCCTGAACCTCCTTCCTCCTCCTGCTCCTCCTCACCTTCACCTCATCGTCACCTGGAGGAGACGCATCAGACGCCATGTTGGAGCTGCTGGAGAACTCACCCGGACTGAAGAGAAAACATCATTCAGCTCCATCATCAGCCAGTTATCGCTGTTTAAATGATTGATTAATCATCTGATTGTCCTTATTGATCATTATTCATTTGAACATAATTAATATAATGATACATTTTACAGATCCTACGTGATGACTTCAAACAGTAAATAATCATGGAGTCAGTTTTTTTCATTTTCATTTGACCTCAACCTCTAAATTTGCTGAAAATTTGTTTTTCACGTCATTAAAGTGTAAAATCATTTTTTGAAAAACAGATCAACACATGTTTGAAGTCTTTATCTCATCAGCTTAAATGAGAAGAAATACAATGTCAATTCACCTGAAGCTGAAGGTCATGTGATGTGATGACTGCTCTGCTGCAACAGAGTGCAGATTCCTGAGGAGAGAGCTAAAGCTAAGCTAACAGCGCCCTCTGCTGGAGGAGTCAGCACACGATCACAAAACTGCACTAGAACAAGAGCAAAACAAATACAACTGTTATCATGAACTGATCAGAACATGAGGACCAACATGTGGACCTGTGAAGGTTCACCCTCTCTCTCCCTCTCTCTCTCTCTCTCTCTCTCTCTCTCTCTCTCTTTCAACAAGCTTTATTGGCATGACTGTGGTTCACAATATTGCCAAAGCGTACAGGATTGCAGAACAAGAATATTAACAATAATAACAATAACAATAATAATAATAATAACAATAATATTAATAATAACAATAATAACAATAATAATAATAATAATAACAACAACAATAATAATAATAATAATAATAATAATAATAACAATAATAGCAATAATAACAACAATAATAAACAGTATATCAGTGTGCAGGTAAGAACCCAGTCAGGATCAGCTGGTTCATGTGGAGGAAATCATGTCAGGTGTTGTTGTGCAGCTCGTCTCTTCTCCTGTGGCAGCATTCACATCTCGCTGCATCTACAGCAGTGCCAGTTTTTTCTCCCAGTAAATGTTGTAGTTTTTCTTGGTCTGGTAGTTTGGGGAAGTCTGGGGTTGTACCTGTGATTTTAGTGCATATCTGGGTTCTGATGTCTGTGTATGTGTCACAGTGCAGCAGGAAGTGCTGCTCTGTCTCCACCTGTCTGTGTGGACAGAACCGACACAGCCGGTCCTCTCTGGGCAGCCAGGTCTGTCTGTGTCGGCCTCTCTAAGGCCCGGCTGTGGTCGCTGAGTCTGTACAGAGTCAACGTTTTCCTCAGTCTCGGGTCAGTTACAGAGCTCAGATAATCTGCCATGGAATATTGTCTGTTTAAGGCCAAATAACACTGGAGTTTGCTTTGGGTTTTGGTTGTGGATGTCCAATAGTTGATGTAATTGTCTTTTTCTTTTGCTATAATTTGGTGGGGCTGGATGGTGTGAGGGCGGTCTTGGTGCCCGGTGCTGTTGGAGCTCAGCCTGTGGACCAGCTGGCTGAGGGGACTCCCTTCTTTGCTCTCCTCTTGGCATTGTAGGGCTTTGTAGTGGTGGAGCTGGGCTCGCTGGTTCTGAGGTGTTGGTAGAACTTTAATGCTCTGTTTTGGATCGGAAGATGGCCAGACTGAAATTTCCCGTTGATGTGATATTTAGCCCTAGATATGCATAGCTGTGTGTGTGTTCTCTGTCTGTAGAGTCCAGGTGGAACCTGTGGAGATGTTTCTGACTCTTGCGTCGTTTCTGGAAGACCATGACTTTAGTCTTCTCCAGGTTAACAGTCAGGGCCCAGGTCTGACAGAACTTTTGCAGGTGATCTAGCTGCTTTTGTAAAGCCTCCTTTGATGGAGCGAGCAGTATTAGGTCATCTACAAACAGTAAACATTTGACTTCTATGTCAGAGAGGGTGAGACCAGGGATCTCTGACTCCTCCAGGGATTTGGCCAGTTCGTCGACGTAGATATTAAACAGGGTGGGCTCAGACTGCAGCCCTGCTTCACTCCTCTACTTTGGGGGAAGAAGTCTGTTTACCTAGTTCCAATTTTGACAGCACATTTATTATTTATATACATTGTCTTAATAATATCGCAGATTTTTCCTCCAATACCTTTTTCTAGTAATTTCAGAAACAGACGATGATGCCAAATTGAGTCGAATGCCTTCTTGAAATCTACAAAACAAGTGAAGATTGTGTCTCTCTCTGTCTGTCTGTGTGTCGCTGTTTCTCTGTCAGAATAAAGCCAAGCTCAAAATCATGTTAAAAACAACTCTTATAACTCTTATTTCTTTCTTCATCCAATATCTATAAAGCTGAAAGATTTACCATCAAATCTAAAAGTTTCTCCTTGGCGAATCCTTCACACGCGACAGCTGTATTATTATTATTATTATTATTATTATTATTATTATTATTATTATTATTACTATTATTATTAGCATTATTGTTGTTGTTGTTGATATCAAAGTGTGCCGCCTGCGGTCGCCTGGAGCACCGCCCGGCTCATCGGTTAGCTCTGTTAGCTCTGTTCTGTTCGGACCGGTAGCTTCGGCTCGCTGTTAGCTTCTGCCCGCTTTTAGCCTCGTTAGCTAACAGTGAAACAACACTCACAGTTTCCAGTTGAAGCTCCTTCACTCTCAGCTGTTCACTAGCAATCAATAACTGTTCGATCGATATAACATCCATATATTTTATGATGAAGCAGCTAGCATCACATGCTATGATCAATCGCTGACTGTAATAGACCCGTTGCTATGGCAACATGGGCACAACCAAAATATGAACATGAAATAATAAATAAAATAAACGATGACATAAATCAGACTTCTGACGTGAGAGCGTATCTTAAAAAACACAACGTTTGTTTTTATCTTTATTTTACCGACAGGAAAATACATAGACCACAATCCACTGCGGCAGCGCTCCAGCCAATGGAAGAAGAGGCTGGTAGTTCGGCCAATCACAGGGCGGCGGGAGCTTTCAAACTACAGACGGGAAACAGCTCCGAGCAGCGACGGTTTGGACCCGAAGAGTTTCACCTGATTTCACGTCTGTAGTTTAATCTGAGGTTTAATCTGTGGATATTATAAAGAAACATTGGATTCACTGAGAGGACAGACGACAACAGAACCGACCCGGAGGACGGAGACACGGAGAGGACTCAACATGGCGGACTGCGACGGACGCTGTGAGTTTCTACATGTTTTAACGTGCTTTATTAGAGTGCTTCTGTGTTCGGCTGCTGGTTCGGCTGCTGGTTCGGCTGCTGGTCTGTCCCTGCTGGACTTCACTGTGTTTCCTCACAGATCGACAGACGTCTTCGTGTTGTCTCTCAGCAGGGCACAGATCAGGAATGTTTCCAGAGTTGTGAATGTTTCTCTTCTGATTTGATGTTCTGAATTTAGACTCTGACAGTTTTTAGGCTGATAATAAGTTGAATTGTTTAAAATTAAAGGGATAGTTCGGGTTTTTTGATATGGATCTGTATGGCATCCCCGTCAGCAGTGTAGTGCACCAACACTGACTTACCTCCGACAGTGTCAGTGCGCCGAGTTCTTGCCCGGCTTTGGTGCTGACGAAAGTAGTCCGGCAAGTTGTCTGGGGTCACGAAAATAAAGCCTTTTTTCTTCTCAAAACAAATGTGTTCAAAAGAGTGATTAATTTGCATCACAAAACTGTTGTCCACGAAAAAGTCAGACCTCATAATCGCCTGGTGCTATTTTCTCTGGATTCGTATCACTGCGCGCTGCTGCTGCTGCCAGCCTGTTTCACTGTTTACTGCTCAGAAAGTTAACAACATGTCTGACTACGACACCGACGATCATGAAGACTTTAGCACAGAGCCGAGGGGGTATCTTTACGAACCCGAATACACTGATGCCGAAATTAACCAGATGGAGTTAGAACGGGCGGAGAGAGACAGGAGGGACAGAGAAGTGGTCCAGGTTGAAGCTGGAGCCACAGCTGGAGCCGTCAGAGACCGGTTCACAGACAGGTGGTGCGCTTGTTTTAAGTGTCACATAATGCCCGCAGGGGTGGAGTGCTACTGCTGCCATGAATGGGATCTCATCATGCCACAGCTTATAAACTTATCGCTAGCTAGCTCTCACGTTAGCTCTCTCGCGTCGCTGTGGTCGTTGGTCCGAGCGCGTAAAACACTGCCAAACTACTGAAAACAGTGTTGGATTCGTGCGCGGCTGTCAGCTGGCGGCAGCGCGCAGTGATACAGAGAAAATAGCACCAAGCGATTATGAGGTCTGACTTTTTCGTGGACAACAGTTTTGTGATACAAATTAATCACTCTTTTGAACACATTTGTTTTGAGAAGAAAAAAGGCTTTATTTTCATGACCCCAGACAACTTGCCGGACTACTTTCGTCAGCACCAAAGCCGGGCAAGAACTCGGCGCACTGACACTGTCGGAGGTAAGTCAGTGTTGGTGCACGACACTGCTGACGGGGATGCCATACAGATCCATATCAAAAACCCGAACTATCCCTTTAATATCATCTTGTTGTGATGACTACAGTCGAACTTGTGTTTGATTTGACAGCAGTATAAAACTCTGATAGTTCACTGAGACGTGAAGAAGAAATTAATCAGTACAATTAATTAATGATCAAAATATAGATGTAAGTCAGTGACTCGACCAATCGGTACAGATCCGAATACTGACATCATTGAGTGTGTATGTGTGTGTGTGTGTGTGTGTGTGTGTGTGCGCGCACAGATGAGCGTCTGACAGCAGAGCAGATGGATGAACAGAGGATCCAGAACGTGGCCTATCAGTACCTGTGCAGGCTGGAGGAGGCCAAGAGGTCAGTGATGTCACACTCAGCTGATGACTGTCAACAAGCAGCAGCAGCTCTTCTCTGCTGTCAGTGGTTCTTTCTTCATCACAGTAGCTCCATTCACGCGGCCGTTTGCATGCAGGGATCCTGCGCCAATTCGCCGCCTCCGTCTCAGTGTGAATCTCTCGGAGGCGGCGAGGGGTGAAACTTTGCTCCAGTGCTGATCCGCCTCTGGAGGTAGTATCAGGGGTGCATTATTGGAGAACCGAACCAGTGTGAACAGATAAGCCGGCTGCTATCGAGGGCGTGTCGGTCTGACAGTCTGATAACTGCACAGGTCCTTCACTCAACTTAATACAGAGAAATGTCCCACAAAGTAACGTTACAGAACCAAACAACAGTAACGTGGTAACTGTAACTATCTTTGGCAACTTGCACTATATTGCCAGCAGTATTCGCTCACCTGCTTGGACTCTCATATGAACTTAAGCGACGTCCCATTTTTAATCCACAGAGTTTAATATGATGTCGATCCGTTTGCAGCTATAACAGCTTCAACTCTTCTGAAGGCTTTCCACCAGGTTTAGGAGTGTTTATGGGAGTTTCTGACCATTCTTCCAGAAGCACATTTGTGAGGTCACACCCTGATGTTGGATGGAAGGCCTGGCTCTCAGTCTGCGCTCTAATTCATCCCAAAGGTGTTCTATCAGGTTGAGGTCAGGACTCTGTGCAGGCCAGTCAAGTTCATCCACACCAAACTCTCTCATCATGTCTTTATGGAGCTGCTTTGTGCTCTGGTCCACAGTCATGTTGGAACAGGAACATCCCCAAACTGTTCCCACAGAGTTGGGAGCTAGAATTGTCCAACATCTCTTGGTATGCTGAAGCATTCAGAGTTCCTTTCACTGGAACTAAGGGGCCGAGCCCAGATCCTGAAGAACAACCCCACACCATAATCCCCCTCCACCAAACTTTACACTTGGCACATTGCAGTCAGACAAGAACTGTTCTCCTGGCAACCGCCAAACCCAGACTCCTCCGTCCAATTGCCAGATGGAGAAGTGCGATTCGTCACTGCAGAGAACGTCTCCGCTGAGTCCAGTGGTGCCGTGCTTTACACCACTGCACTCTGCACTGCACTGCTCGACGCACTTTTCTGGAGCTAATCTGAAGGCTACATGAAGTTTAGAGGTCTGTAGTGATTAACTCTGCAGAAAGTTGGCGACCTCTGCGCACCCTGAGCCTCAGCATCCGCCGACTACCACTGACTACCACTTCGTGGCTGACTTGCTGTCGTTCCCAATTGCTTCCACTTTGTTATAATACCACTGACAGTTGACTGTGGAATATTTAGGAACGAGGAAATTTCACGACTGGACTTGTTGCACAGGTGGCGTCCTACCACAGTACCATGCTGGAATTCTTTCACAGGCGTTTGGAGAAACAGTCTGCATGCAATAGAGAAGGATGGCTGAGGAGAAGGTGAATTTGATGCAATTTGGACTGATGACATGTTCAATATTAATAAACTTTGATGAATAAGTGAACAGCTTATAAAGTTTATGTCAAAAAAGGAAATTACAGGGAGCTCTCAGGTCTCTCTGTCTCTCGGTGCGAGTGTGCCTGAAGAACGCCAAGTGGCTTCCCTTGTTTTGGATAAAACTTTGTGTTCTCCTTTAATTTCTAAAGTTTTTGCTATTATGAAAAATCATTTTAGATGTTTACAGCATAATACAATGTACATAATTGTGATAAAAAGTGAAAAAAATAATCATGAGTATATATATTCCTGTAGATATGTATTTTACCCCAGTGATAAGCTACTGGAAAATTTTGACAATGACCCTTAAAAGTGCTTGAAAAGTGCTTGAATTTGACCTTGAAAAATGTGTACGTGCCCTGTAATGCGTCTTCTCCTGTGTGAAAGGGGCTACTGTTTCCTGCTGCTGTGGTAGGTGTGTGACATCACAAATGACATCATCACTTTGTGTTGTTTCTCCTCAGGTGGATGGAGGCGTGTCTGGGGGAGGAGCTTCCTGCTCCCACTGAGCTGGAGGAGTCGTTGAGGAACGGAGTCATTCTCGCAAAACTGGGTCATCGATTCGCTCCGAACGCAGTCGCTCTGAAAAAGATCTACGACCCCGAGCAGCGCCGATACCAAGTAACCAGTGCCGGCAGATTTTTTCACACCAAACTCGATTTACGATTTTAATCAATTTTTTTTTCTCCTACAAATGACAAAGAAATTAAAAGTAGGGATATCCTGATCCCGAAAAATGTGAATGTGGACCCAAGCCCGATTTTATTTATTTATTTTATTTATGTCAGAGCACAATTTGTGGGACCCACAAGCGTGTGCTGCGTCTCACACACTTCAGCTGCTGAACACGAGCTGCTGTCACAGCGCAGCGTCACACACTCACCTGCTAACACAGGAACGTGGAGGCCAATGTTGGAATAATATGCAGAATAAGAAAGAGCCGTATGAAAGTATTTCCTTTGTTTCAACAACATAAAAACCTATTAATGAACAGCTCGGATGCAGGTACTTTGTTTCTTGCAGCTGTATTATCCAGGAGAATGTGAGTTCAGGCTGAGTATCGGATCAGGACTCAGTATCAGCAGATACTAAATGTTAAAGGACTCGGATCGGATCGGGATAAAAGAAACCTGATCGGGACATCCCTAATTAAAAGCATTGCTTTTATTTTAATGCTTTTATTTTAAACACACACACACACACACACACACACACACACACACACACACGATGAGACACTGGGAGGAGCAGTGAACTATTAAAATCAATGATGTCATCAATAGGGTGGAGTGCAGAATGTTAATGATGTCTGACACAGTTTGTCTTTGCTATATTGATAATCAATCCTGTGTATTGATCTGATCAGGTGGTGGGTCTTCAGTTCCGTCACACTGACAACATCAACCACTGGAGGAATGCCATGACCTCCCTGGGACTGCCCACGGTCAGTGACACACTGTTACTGATCCATCGGAGGATTGATCAGCTCATCACAGTATAGATCAGCTCATCACAGCATTGATCAGCTGATCAGTAATCACTTGTAGTTGTTTTCAGATCTTTCAGCCAGAAACGACCGACGTGTACGACAAGAAGAACATGCCGAGAGCTGTGTACTGTATCCACGCACTCAGGTGGGTTCGCCTGCCTGCCTGCCTGCCTGCCTGCCTGCCTGCCTGCCTGTCCACTCACCTGACCGTCTGCTCACCTGTCTCTCTCTCTTTGACCTGTCTCTCGCTCCTTTACATCTACATGATATCCATGCTATACGGGGTCGAGGTGAAGTCTGAACAAATGAGTCTTTTGCAGATGATGGCGAGTGACTCTGCTGTCCTCACAGTGGTCGGGTCTCTCTCTCTAACCTGTCTGTCTCTCTCTATCTAACCTCTCTCTCTCTAACCTGTCTGTCTCTCTCTCTCTAACCTGTCTGTCTCTCTCTCTCTAACCTGTCTGTCTCTCTCTCTCTAACCTGTCTGTCTCTCTCTCTCTAACCTGTCTGTCTCTCTCTCTCTAACCTGTCTGTCTCTCTCTCTAACCTGTCTGTCTCTCTCTCTCTAACCTGTCTGTCTCTCTCTCTCTCTAACCTGTCTGTCTCTCTCTCTAACCTGTCTGTCTCTCTCTCTCTAACCTGTCTGTCTCTCTCTCTCTAACCTGTCTGTCTCTCGCTCTCTACCGGTCTGTCTGCAGCCTGTACCTGTACAGACGGGGTCTGGCTCCTCAGATCTATGACCTGTATGGAAAAGTCAAGTTCACAGGTGAGTGTTGACCAGATCGATTGATTGATCAATAATCAGCTGATATCAGTTCATGTTATCAGGATTTGTGTGTTACTGGTCCATGATTGATTCTGTAGTTTGACTGTAAAATGTTCTGATCAGCATTTCTATTGATCTTTGAAACATCAGCTGATCAATCAGCTGTGATGACAGGGGGGCAGCAGCCATCTTGGAATAATTGTGTGTGTGTGTTTGTGTAGAGGAGGAGATCAATAACATGAAGATGGAGCTGGATAAACTCGGGATTCAGATGCCGGCATTTAACAAGATAGGAGGAATTCTGGCCAATGAGCTGTCAGTGGACGAGGCTGCAGGTAAAGACGGATGAGCTGATTGGCTGAGAGCTCAGAGAGCAGCAGACAGTGACACGCTGCGTTTTTTCCCATCAGTTCATGCGGCGGTGATCGCTATTAATGAGGCGGTGGACAGGGGTCAGGTGGAGGTGACGGCGGCGGCGCTGAGGAATCCTAACGCCCTGCTCAGCGACTTACAGGAGGAGCTGATGAGCGTCTACCAAGAGCTGCTGCAGCAGGCCAAGAGGAGGAAGGAGGAGCAGGCAGCACACAGGGTGAGGCTGCTCTCTGATTGGTCAGAGACACGCCGACTATAAAGACAGATAAAATGATATCATCATGTTATCAATCACTCCTGATTATTGATTAAAGTGTGTGTGTGTTTGTCAGTGTGGAGGTTCAGAGGACAAAGACATCTATGAAGAGTTTCTGACTCAGAGAGAAATCCAGGACAACGTCCACATCGTCAACCGTGAGTTACTAACGGGAAATATTTAACTCAGAAATCAATCAAATGTGATGATACTGATCACCTGTGTGTGTGTGTGTGTGTGTGTGTGTGTGTGTGTGTGTGTGTGTGTGTGTGTGTGTGTGTGTGTGTGTGTGTGTTTGTGTGTCAGTGCGGTCAGCGGTGGAGCAGGTGGATGAAGCCCTGGACTCTGCAGATGAACTCTCTCTGCTTGCAGCTCTGCAGCGGCCATGTTTGGCCCTCAGGGGCCTCCGTGCTGACCATGGGTCCTGGTACCTGGAGGAGCTGTTAGCAGAACGCCAGCAGAAGGCCCTGGTACACACACACACACACACTTTGTTATTTATGCGTCATCATGTAGATGTTTTTATAAAATCTCTTTTACCTGATGAGACACGAGTCATCTGTGACCTCTGACCTCTGACGTCAGGATCAGGGCTGTGTTGATCCTCTGGAGCCCAATGAGCTGCAGGAAGCTGTGACCATCGCCAACCAGGACGCTCAGAGAGACCGAGCCGGTAAGTCTGTGTGTTTACTGTGTTTTATTATAAACTAAATCCGTTTTGAATTTTGGACAAAAGGAGACATGAAGATGTCAACAGAGACTCTGAGACAGTTTCACTCTTTCCTGATGTGTAATAATCACATAATTAATTAATTAAAACAATAACCAGCAGTTTGATCATAATCATACTAAAGTTTCATCAGTTAATGTTGGAGAGCTGAAACTAATTTAATCTTTAATCACTAACTCTCTGTGTGTTCAGTGCACGTGGCGGTGCAGACTGTGAATGCGTCGCTGCGTCTCAGTGACCCCCGACACACCGTCAGCTGTCTGATGACCTCTGATCTCCAGCTGCCACAGGTGTTTCCGTTCGCTGCGACTCTTTATCACCGAGAGCTGCAGCTGCTGCAGAGACAGACTGCTCAGGTACACCTGCACACACCTGACAGACGGCACTCAGGAGCTTCTTTCACACAGAGATGCCGCATTATCGCCGCAGAAATGGTTCGCAAATTCTCTGCCGTTTATTTGTTCACACAGAACCAAGCAGCACCGGCATAAAGACGAACCAGTGGGCTTTGTGGGACATTTCTCTTTATTTAGTTGAATGAAGGACCTGTGTAGTTATCAGACTGTCAGACTGACACGCCCTCGATACGACGATTCGATGTCAGCTTATCCATTCACACTGGTTCGGTTCGCCAACACTGCGCCTCTGATTCTACCTCCAGAGGCGGATCAGCGTCCGAGTGAAATTTCAGCCCTCATTGCCTCTGAGACTTTGACACAGAGGAGGAGGAGGAGGAGAATTGGTGCAGGATCCCTGCACAAAGTTTCTGCTGGTTCTTAAAAATTCTTAAATACATCCATCTTTTGCATATAGGTCTTAAATTACATTTAGTTAGGTCTTAAATAAGTATGTTCATTTACTGCTTCCGTCGTCACCTTTTTTGTTGTTTTGTTTTGGGGAAATGTGTTGGTGAGATCCACAGTTAGCTCTGTGTGTTGTACTTCTTCCTGAAGTAACGTGGAATGTAAGTGGCATTTTGCCAATAGCCTGGTTGGAAAACATCATCGCACACTTCACCAGTTCCAGAAAGACTTTTACAGCAGAGTCTGCTACAACTATGGGAAAGTGTAAAGTGTTGGCTTGAACAACCAGAATTAATTTGGTTAAAAGTCGTACCTAATAATGAGTTTGAAGCGCAGTGCAGGCTCTGCCAGAGGACCCTCAACTTGGGCACACTTGGTGTGAACGCGCTGCTGTCACGCAAAAAATCGAAAACACACCAGTTAGCTTCTAAAAGTCTCCAGCGAAGGCGCACTTGTCACCACTTCCCAGTCCAAGTTCATCCAGTTCTGCTCGACCCGAACTCTGCGCTGCCTCTGCCGTCCCGCATTCAAGCGACATTCAAACCATCTTCGGCTCAACCCCGACGTTGAAAGCGGAGGTACATTTTTTTTGCTGCTAAACATTTAGGCAACAGATTTGGATGGAAAAAGTTGGTTATATTTGAAAGTAATTCTGGGACGCACTTTTCCTTACTTTTTCGTACTTTGTATCGGTCTTAAATTTAGTTCAAAATGGTCTTAAAAAGTCTTAAATTTGACTTGTTCAACCCTGCAGAAACCCTGCTGCATCCAAACGGCGGCGTGTGAATGGGGCTACTGCGTTACACACAGTGACACACGACCGCACGCTTCTTGTCATGTGACTGTGATGTTTCTGTCTCCGCCAGGCGGAGTTGCAGCTGGAGGAGCTGTTTGTTGCCGTGGAGATGCTGTCAGCTGTCGCTCTCATCAATCAGTCGTTAGAAGTGGGACATCTGCAGCGATTCAGCTGCTTATTGGTCAGCCCATCTGCAGGGCTGTCTGATGTGGATGACACGCTGATGGATAGGTACGACTTGTACACCTGTCTGTCTGCTCACCTGTCTGTCTACTCTGTTGTCTTTGTTTGTTTACATTTTTAAATCATGTTTGTTTATTCTGTGTCACAAATAAACAACTTCCTGAAACAAAGCGATGATGTCATCATGTCGTCAGGTATCTCAGGTGTCTGGTTGGTCTGAGGCAACAGGCGGGAGAAGATCTCCTGACCTGGAATCAGCTGCAGGAAGGAATCAACTCTGTCAACAACTCTGCACAGGATGAACACCAACGTATGGACAGTCCAACTGTTTCCACTCTTTGTGCTAAGCTAGGCTAACAGTTTCCCCCTGCTCCCAGTCTTTGTGCTAAGCTAGGCTAACAGTCTCTTCAGGTGTGTTAACAAGCTCAGAGGCTCGAGGACGCTTCCCTAGGGGCCTCCGCATGTTAGTAGCATAAATGTTGGACTACTCCTTTAACTGAGATAGAGTCGTCGTTGTCTCGTCGTGTTCAGAGCTGCAGTCATCAATTGATTATTGTGCAGAAGACTAACTGTCACATATTGATCAGATGATGAATGTTCACATCACAGCACAGTGATCAATTCACCTGGTGACATCATCATTCTGCATCAGACATTTTATACAAAAAATGATGAATCAATCAACTGATCAGATAATCATAAAATCATCTGCCCTTCAGAGCTGCTGGCTGTTGGTCGGGTTAATGAGGCCGTGATCAGAGGAGACTCTCAGCAGCTGCTGTCCGCTTTGCTGCTGCCTTCCTGTGACGTGGAGGAGGTGTTACCTGCCAACACCTGCAGATACCTGAGCCTGCTGACCAGAGCCAGGCAGCACAAAGCTCAGGTAAATCCACACGGTGACCCCTCACGGGTTGACTCCTCACTTTACACCGAGAGCTCACACCAGAACCAGGAGCAGAGCTCTGATGTCTTTATGTTCATCTTGAAGTCACATGTCTGCCTTCTGTCCAATCAGGTGAGCAGAGACCCAGGAGCTGAGCTGTGGTTGGCTGATATCCAGGAAGCAGTGAGGAGAGCCAATCAGGAGAGCCAGAGAGCTCTGAAGTGTGAGTTCTCTGTCAGAGTTCATCTGGAGTCAAGAGTTTTGTGTAAAAGGAACAATTTCCTGTTTTATTCAGATTAAAGAGATAAATCTGAAGTAAAAGGATCTAAAACTTATTTTTGTAATTGACAAACAAACAAATTGTGTGTGTGTGTGTGTGTGTGTGTGTGTGTGGTGTGTGTGTGTGTGTGTGTGTGTGTTTCAGTGTGTCTGTCAGTTGCAGCAGTGAATCAGGCTGTGAAGGAGAACCGAGTGAATCAGACTCTTCGTGTTCTGAGTTTACCTGAAGTTCAGCTGCAGGGGCTCAAATCTGTCTGTGCTGCAGATTATCAGAGAGAACTCTACAATCTGATCACAGACCGGATACAGACAGGTACTGACCAATCACAGACAAGATACAGACCAGTACTGACATGGTCAGTCTGTAATCCCTCACACACGCTCCATCAGTTAGACATGTGACATATAACTTATATATATATATATAGATATATAGATATATAAAGAGGCTGCATTCACATTTGATCCGTTGATCCATGAGGGTAGTTCGTTTTTGCTGCGTGTCACAGCTGATTCAACAAAAAAAGGTAGCCGGTTGTGGCAGAAAAGTTGGAGAACGCAGCCTGACATCACAATTCAGTGGCCAATCACATCAGCTGTGTGAAACGTGTGACGTGTGTTCGCTCAGTCTGGCTTTGTGCAGTTTCAACACAGTAACCATCTGCTCATCCTGGTTGTTCACTGTAAGTCTTAATCCAGCGATGAGGACAAACACTCACTAGTAGGACCATCATGCCTGTAGCATTACAACATAGCAACATTGTGTGTGTGTGTGTGTGTATGTGTAGGCGACAACAGGAGTCCGTGGGTTCGAGTCCGGCTCGATGATGGCTTATTCTACTTCTTCCACCTGAACCGACTGGAGGGCAGCTGGGACAAACCCAACGGCTTCGTACAGAACAGTGTGTTCCTGGACCGACACCACATACAGGTTAGACACACCTGTTGTCAGGGGTCTCAGGACTGTCTCTATATTTCGCCGATTCAGTTTCAAGGACAGATTTTGTCTCCTTGCCTGTGATTGGTCAGCAGCAGTAATGTCATGTGTACAATGTCGCTGCAGGAAGTGGTCAGTAGTGTTTCAGGCTCGTACAGCCGCAGCGTCCTCTGGCGGAGCAGTGAAGCCCTCATCATTGGTCTGCAGGCTGTCAGTCGAGGGTTCTTGATCAGACAGAAGCTGGAGGCCCGCCGAGGTTACCTGATGAGTCACACACCTGCTGTCATCGTCATCCAGGTGAGAACACTGCTGACAGGTACAGAGGAACAGGACACCTCAGATTCCATGATGTTGTTGATCAAACAAGAGATTTACAGCAAGTTCAGAGAGTTTGATTAACGTTACAGAGGTTCAGGTTCTAATGTGAGAATCAGGTTCTGCTCGACACCAACAGATAGTCCAGCCGAGGCAGAAATCAAATCAAATCAAATCAATTTTATTTATATTGCCCAAAATCACAATCACATTGCCTCAGTGGGCTTTACAATCTGTACAGTGAACAGCATCCTCTGTCCTCAGACCCTCAATTCAAGTGAGGAAAAACTTCACGTGTTGATGGAAAAAAAAAACCTTTTAACAGGGTAAAAAAAACAATGGAAATAAATATCTAGCATCACATTCAAGAGTTTAGTGACAATCACTGAAGTTTATAAAGTTTATGAAGCTCAGTTGAAGTTCAGCGTGTTGCTTCTTAAAACTGCACACTACCTGTCTGCTCCTGCTCCAAGATGGTGCCACGGACGGCGGCCAGGTGTGTTGGTGCACGTTGTTTTGTCTTGTGTTGTTTGTTAATTTAACTTTCTGCCTGGATACCCGCTGCTCTTTCAATAGAGAAGAACTCGTTTCCATAACGTCAACCTTTCCAGCGGACTTATTCCCCACTTTTCTCCTCCGATTCATTGAATTATTGTCACATACTGGTAGGGCTGCTTGATTATGGCAAAAATCATAATCACGATTATTTTGATTGATATTGTAGTCACGATTATTAAAGGCAATTATTCATTGATTTGATAACACGCACTTATTGAACTTTGAACTCTGGTATTTCCTCTAACACGATAAGTTTGAACTGAAAAACAAGAAAAATGCAAATAAATAAACACTATCCCGGTGCGGCTCGACCATCGGTCCGTTGTAGTGGCAAAATATAATGCTGTTGACACTTCTCTTGCAACTTTTCCACGACATTCGTCATAAAGAGCAGGCAGCGCAATTCTGCTGATATGGTAATGTGATGGTAACACCTAATGTGTCCTTAATTGAGGACTGTGTGGCAGTGGCAGGAGTCAAGGAGCTTTTCAATTTTGAGTTTTTTTGTTCCTTCACTGCTTGGTCATGTATTACTCTGTGCGTGGACTTTAAATGATTAAATAAATTGGTCGTGTTCCCTTGAGGTTCAGACACAGTCGCGTGACATACCTTGCACAATATCTTCGTTTGTTCCAAGTCAGACTCCTCGAAACCGAAGTGTTTCCACACCACAGAATTCGCCTTACCTTTCTTCCCGACCAAAGGCTGCCTCTCTGCCATCTTCGACCGTCTTCTTCTACACATTTTTTCCAAACACGCACTGCCAATATGCACCGGCCACATGGCTCGTCGGTTGTCCATAATCCTTTTTCACTCAGCGTAGTGGCAAAGCAGCAGAATATTTTGCCCTAGTAACCCTGATCAATATCTTCTGCAGCAAGAACACAAGCATGTAGTCCGCCATTGTTGTTGTTGTTGTTATGAGACGTGGCGGGGTTCAGAGGTCGAAGGCTAGAGGTCGAGGGGTGCGGCGATGGCGTCATTGATATGCAAAGTATGTGGATTCACCGTCCACACGAGAACGCAAGGGCGGCGGTTTCAGATTTTTCCACCAGGTTTAAAAAAGTGCGTTTACGACTTCCGGTCGGAACACCGTTAAGATGGCCGCATAGCGAGAGAGCTCCCGATTCAACCAGAGCAATTACAGACATTCCCCCAAACAAACCAAGTAAATCATACTGCAAAAGCGTGGATAAAGGGGAGAAGAGTTATATCACCACTTTGAGCAGTAAAATTCGTCCGAAGACGAGTGGGCGAGAAAGACGGAGCGCAGCAACAAGTATCGTTAGCAGCAACAGGTTTAAGCTAGCATACAACGCGGTGCAGTCCGTGGACATGGCCGACATGGATATGATTCTGCGCGAACTAAGAGGGTTTCGCCAAGAAAATAAAGAACAATTAGCGACGATTAAAGAAGAAATTGTTAAGGTGAACGCGAGACTGGAGGAGGCGGAACGGCGAATTGGGGAAGCAGAAGAGAGGATCCAAAACACAGAAGAAGTTATCACGGCTATGCTAAAGCTGCACATCAAGCTGGAGGACAAGTTGCTGGATCTGGAAAGCCGCTCCAGACGTGAGAACATAAGGATCTATGGGGTGCCGGAGGGATCTGAGAAGGATTCAACAACGATGGTCTCATTCGTGGAAAATTTACTCCGTGAGGGTCTCGAGTTGACTGATGACATGCCCGACCTGCAGATCGAAAGGGCCCACCGTTCATTGGGGCCGCAGCCACCGGTGGATGCTCCGCCGCGCTCCATTGTAATCAAGTTTTTAAGTTTTAAAACAAAAGAGACATTACTCCGCAGGGCATGGCAGAGGAAGGGATTTACCTGGCAAGTAAATCACATAAACCGGGACCACGACTATCCACCTCTAATACTCAAAAAACGAAGAGACTATACAGAAATCCGCAAAGTGCTGAAGGAAAATAAAGTTCAGTTTCAGACCCTCTTCCCTGCCAGGCTGCGCGTGAGACACGACGACGGAACCAAAACCTACGATACTATAGAGGAGGCATCAGAGGACCTGCTGAGAAGAGGCTACACCGTGACAACCATCAGACCTCCGGAGACGCTCATGGAGCAGGTGCAGCGGCTGTCCTGGAGGAGAGTGGACAGACGAGCAACGAAGGGCACAGCCGGGCGGGATTCAAGTTACAAGGAAAAGCTTCGAGCCTTCAGGAGACCATCACCGTCCCCCTCCGAGTCCTAAAAGACCTAACCCACAGCTCGAGGACGGCGGAGTTAATTGTGAAATCGTATGTACTGCACTATGACTGCAACTAGTGGTGGAGATCCACTGTTGAAAAGACTGGTTCATTCGGGGCTAGTTTTCACTTTCGATTTTTCTTTTTCATTTTTTTTTCCGTCATGCGACTGTCGCAGGTAAGGGCCTCTCCCTCCGGACTGAGGAGGGAGACTTTTCCCTTCGAGCCACTATGGAAGGCTCACCAGGGTCAGACTAACAGACCCCTACATAGGGAGTCATACGGACAATTTGCGTTCAGTTTGATGTTTATTAATATGTTAGCTGTTCATTCCCTGCCAGTTCTCGCGGGGAGGGGGAAGCGCACCAGGTTTTTGAGTGAGATGGAAGGGGGAATCACATAGATGCAAAACAGGTCTATAAAAGTAGCATCATTTAATATAAATGGAATACTCAATCCAATTAAGAGGGGGAAAATCCTATCAAAATTAAAGAAAGATAAAATCCAAGTAGCTTTCCTACAGGAGTCACACCTCAGTGACTCTGAACATGCTAAATTGAATAAATCAGGATTTAAACATGTTTACTTTTCCTCCCATGGATCTGGGCGGCGAAGAGGAGTGGCGACTCTGATATCCAGTGCTGTACATTACGAACATATATCAGAACATAAGGATAAGGAAGGCAGATTTGTTATGGTTATAGGCAAAATAGAAGGTATTGTGATAAGTCTCCTTAACGTGTATGTCCCTCCGGGCAGTGATTGGTCCTTTTATAAACATGTAGTTGATTTAATGACAACAAAAAGTCAAGGGATTTTAATATGTGGTGGAGATTTTAACATCAGATTAAATCCGAAAATTGACTCTTCAAATGGGAAATCCGACACAAAAAACATTAGCAGAAGATTAAATACTTGGATAAGTGAAGTTGGGATTGTGGACGTGTGGAGAGAGAAAAACCCGACGAGCCGAGATTACTCACATTACTCGTCCACGCACAATGTCTACTCACGCATTGATTACTTTTTTATGCTTAAAGGAGATCTTTTTAGGGTGGACAACTGTGAAATGGGACCCAGTACTATTTCAGATCATGGACCCATTTATATGTCAGTCCATCTGAATAATAATAATAAGAAATCCACTCTGTGGAGACTGAACTCGAATATCCTGAACAACCCAGTTATTAAAGATAAATTGAAAAATGAAATAAAATTGTATTTGGAAAATAACGATAATGAAGAAGTGACTCCACCCATTCTCTGGGATGCATTAAAAGCGGTGCTTAGGGGCAAAATAATAGCCATCTCCTCATATGATAAGAAAATTAGAGAACAAAAACTCAAAAAATTAGAAGAGGACTTGAAGAGACTACAGAAAGAACACGCAAAGTCTCCCAAAGATGACAACAAAAGTAAGATTATAAAATTGAAAAAAGAAATAGATGAAATAAATACTCAGGAAATTCAAAAAAAACTCCTCTTTACAAAGCAACAATACTATGAGGTGGGTGGAAAATCATTGAAACTTCTATCATATAGGTTAAGAAAACAACAAGCGGATAGAACTATATATAAAATAAGAAACTCTGCAACAAACGAAATCGAAACTTGTCCGAAGAAAATTCGACAGTGCTTCCAAAAATACTATAAATCACTATATTCTCAACCACAGACAAGCAACGACAACCAGATCGATGCCTTTCTGGCTCAGATAAATCTACCAAAGATTACAGATGAACAAAACGGAGAACTAATATCTGAAATAACAAAAGAAGAAATTCAATCAGCAATTAGAAGAATGAAAGGGGGGAAGTCTCCAGGGACAGATGGGTTTCCCACAGAATGGTACAAGACAATGCAGGATCATCTAATTCCAACATTACTGAAGACGTTCAACTGGGTTTTGGAAAACAAAAACATCCCCCCCTCATGGAGGGAGGCAATGATTTCGATCATACCTAAAGAGGGGAAAGACAAATTGGAATGTGGGAATTATCGTCCTGTAAGTCTACTAAATAACGATTATAAACTATTCACCTCCATAATATCTAAACGAATAGAACTGATATTACCAGAATTAATACATAAGGACCAGACTGGCTTTGTCAGACAAAGACAGACCCAAGATAACATCAGAAAAACACTGCACGTTATGAGACAAATCACACAACAAAGACTGGAGACATTGATTTTAAGTTTGGACGCAGAGAAGGCATTTGACTCAGTGAGGTGGTCATTTTTATATAAAGTACTTTCAAAATTTGGCCTCCATTCAACTATAATAGACACGTTTGCAGCACTATACAATAAACCAATGGCTAGAATCAAAATCAATGGAGATTTAACTAATTCATTCATTCTGGAAAGAGGAACGAGACAAGGGTGTTGTGCGTCGCCGCTCCTCTTCGCCTTGTTCATAGAACCCATGAGTCAATTGATTAGGCAGAGCTCGGAGATAAAGGGGGTAACAATGACATCCGGGGAGCAAAAACTGTCCCTATTTGCGGACGACTTATTGATAAGTATAACACAGCCTACACAGACACTTCCAAAACTTATGAAATTGCTGGATGAATTTGGTTTAATGTCTGGCTATAAAATTAATATTAACAAAACTCAAGTGCTAACATTTAACTATGACCCCCCATCTTTAATTAAGAGTATGTATAAGTGGAATTGGCATGCTGAATTCATTAAGTATTTGGGTGTTTCATTACCTAGGGACCTCTCGAAACTGTATGACATCAATTACGGCCCGTTAAATTCAAAGATAAAGTCTGATATACACAGATGGAATGTCATTCCCTTTTTGAGTTTGAGCTCCCGGATAGAGTCGATCAGGATGAATATTCTCCCACGGATGCTGTACCTTTTTCAATGTTTGCCAGTCAAAATACCATCTAAGCAGTTCTTAGAATGGGATAGACTAATAGCGAGGTATTTGTGGCAAGGGAAAAGGGCCAGAATTAAATTTAAGACGTTGCAATTAAGAAAAGAAAAGGGCGGAATGGGCCTTCCCTGCTTACAGGAATACTACCATGCAGCCCAGCTGAGACCTTTAGTCTGCTTGTGTTCATCAACATATACTGCAGTATGGAAAGAAATAGAAGGTACGATGATAAAGGGAATCCCAATAACAGCTTTACTAAGCGACAACAAATTACAAAGAAAACAGGAGATCCCAGAAGACTCTATAACAGGCAGTTTTCTGAAATCCT
Organism: Diplodus puntazzo; assembly: GCA_963678695.2. NCBI lineage: Eukaryota > Metazoa > Chordata > Actinopteri > Spariformes > Sparidae > Diplodus > Diplodus puntazzo. The sequence goes on along the minus strand of OZ023160.1, from coordinate 176,481 downwards.
GGCAGGAAATAATTAAAATTTGCAGATTAAGGGACATATCTAAAATGATGAGGTGGTGTGCCTATGATTCAGACTTTACACCGAATAGAACTGACGGCAGGTTTAAGATTTGGATCACGAAAGGCTTATCTACCTATTATTCATTTGTCCACAAAGGGGCATTTCAGAGCTTTGAGGCCCTACAGAGGGACCATGGTCTGGGTAGAGATGATTTTTTTAGGTACCTGCAAGTGAGACATTATTTCAACAAAAATCTTAAAGAAGTGTTAGGAAGAGGTGAGTCAGGGTTTATGGAGGTATTTTTATCATTAACCAAGCCCAGATCGAGCAACAAAATTATTTCCAAATTATATAATGCCATACAATTATCTAAACAAGAGAATACAGAACACATAAAGAAGAAATGGGAAAAGGAAGCAGGGGTAATGATCACCCAAGAGAACTGGGAGAAAATATACCAGCTACAATGGTTCTCAACTGGATCAAGCGCATGGCGGGAATTCTGCTGGAAAAATATTGCAAGATTTTTTATCACACCCATTCAGAAACGCTACCAAGGCAGCGGGGATGCTTGTTGGAGACTTTGTGGATCCAATGGAGCCAACCATTTCCATATATTTTGGGACTGCCAGGCAATAAGGCCTTACTGGGAAGAGATCCACAAACATATCAAAAATGTATTTAATGTAAACATTCCATTTGAATGTGAAACTATGTATTTGGGCAATATAATGTATGAAACATGGAACGTCAAAGACAAAAAACTGCTAGCTATATTACTGGCAGCCAGTAAAAAATCCGTAACAAGGAAATGGTTAAAAGTAGAACCTCCCACCATTGATGAATGGATCGAAGTTGTCTATGAGATTTATGTTATGGAGAAGATATCTTTTTCCCTCAAAGTTGAAAAAGAAAAATTTTATGAGATCTGGACCAAATGGACTGAGTATGTAAAACCAATAAGATCTGATTTCATTTGAATGCACTTGTGCTTTGGGTGAACTTGATCCCCTTTCTGTTTTTGTTTTTTATGGAGTCTTAGGAATGTCGGAAATGGTGCGCTACCCCGGTTCTGTTTTGTTTTTGTTTCATCATCTGCATCTTAGTGGTCCGTAAAAGAAAATCCTAGAAGGGCAGTAAGGATAAATCATTCAAGTTGTTTTTTTTAATTACATCCATCCTTTCTTGTGTCTTTGAATGACTATGGCTGTAATTGATAAATGCGATGGAAGTTTGCCTTTCCAAATAAAGAGAGAATTAAAAAAAAAAAAAAAAAAGTGCGTTTACAGGATCCATGTGGACAATCGGCCAAAACCATGCAAAACATGTGCGTTTACACACAAAAGCGTTTCCATGTGGATGGCCACTCTGTCTCTCCATCCGCCCTGAAGCACTGCGCTGACCAGCTGTCTCCAGTGTTCACAGACATCTTCAACACCTCACTGGAGACATGTCATGTGCCAGCCTGCTTCAAAGTCTCCACCATCATCCCCTTCCCCAAAAAGCCAGAGACCCCAGGACTGCAGACCTGTCGCCCTGACCTCTTTGGTCATGAAGTTCTTTGAGCGCCTGGTGCTGTCCCACCTCAAATCCTTAACCAACCCACACTTGGACCCACTGCAGTTTGCCTACAGAGCCAACAGGTCTGTAGACGATGCAGTAAACCTGGCCCTGCACTACACCCTCCAGGATCTGGACTCCCCAGGAACATATGCCAGGATCCTGTTTGTGGACTTCACCTCTGCTTTCAACACCATCCTCCCGGCTCTGCTTCAGGACAAGCTCTCCCAGCTCCATGTGCCTGACTGCACCTGAAGGTGGATCACAGACTTCCTGTCTGACAGGAAGCAGCGCGTGAAGCTGGGGAAAAATGTCTCTGAATCCCAGACCATCAGCAACGGATCCCCCCATGGCTGCGTTCCTTCTCCCTGTACAACAATGGTTGCACCAGTCCGTCAAGCTCCTGAACTTCATGGATGACACCACGCTCATTGGGCTCATCTCTGGCGGAGATGAGTCCACCCACAGTTGGGATATTGACCGACTGGTGCAACCAGAATAACCTGGAGCTTAACGCTTTGAAGACAGTGGAGATAGTCATGGACTTCAGGAAGAACCCAGCCCCACCCGTCCCCATCATCCTGTGTGGCTCCCCAGTCGACTGTGTGGAGTCCTGCCGCTTCCTGGGCACCATCATCAACCAGGACCTAAAATGGGAGCTGAACATTAGATCCCTCACCAAGAAAGCCCAGCAGAGGATGTTCTTCCTGCGGCGGCTGAAGAAGTTTAACCTGCCAAAGACGATGATGGTGCACTTCTACACTGCCATCATCGAGTCCATCCTCACCTCCTCCATCACCGTCTGGTACGCTGCTGCCACTGCTAAAGACAAGGGCAGACTGCAGCGTATCATACGCTCTGCTGAGAAGGTGATTGGCTGCAACCTTCCGTCTCTTCAGGACCTGCACAGCTCCAGGGTTCTGAGGCGTGCAAGCAGGATTGTGGCCGACCCCTCCCATCCCGGTCACAGACTTTTTGTCACTCTCCCTTCTGGCAGAAGGCTGCGGTCCATCAGGACCAAAACCTCCCGCCACATGAACAGTTTCAGACACTGACTTTATGTCTTTGTGTGTTTACATTGTATATATTAAAGTCATTATTTGTTTATTGTCTATTGTCTTCAATGTATGCACCTTCTTCATCAAGACAAATTCCTTGTTGGTGTAAAATCCTTGGTAATAAATCTGTTTCTGATTCTGATTCTGTCTGTATACTGAATACTCACCTGTCTGTATACTGAATACTCACCTGTCTGTATACTGAATACTCACCTGTCTGTATACTGAATACTCACCTGTCTGTATACTGAATACTCACCTGTCTGTATACTGAATACTCACCTGTCTGTCTCCCTGTGATCAGTCTCACTGGAGGAGATTCGTCCAGCAGCGGGCGTACAGGCGTCGGCTGCAGTTTCTCTACATGAACTGGAGAGCTGTCGTCAAGGTAACGATTGACTGTCTGAAACCGTCACACAATTCAAACAACGTTCTGGTTTTCTGAGTTAGTGTGTGTGTGTGTGTGTGTGTGTGTGTGTGTACAGATTCAGTCGTTGGTGAAGATGTGGTTGGTGAGGAGAAAATATCGAGCACGACTGAGTTTCTTCAGACGTCATGTGAGTTTTCCTGATGTTCCTGATGAGGTTATAGATTATAGATTGTTCTTCAACAGGTCAAGATGTTAACACTTCCTGTTAACGTGTCTCAAAGTCTGAATGTGTTTTCAGTTAAATGTGTGAATTAAGGTGTGTGGTCACCACAGGCTGAACATATTTACAGGTATTATTCATCATTAAACGTCCCACTGTTTAATTATCTCATCTAGTCCGGCAGCGGTGGATTCTTGCAAATCAAATTACAGCCACTGGGCGGAGCCACAGACAGCTGACCTGTGTCTGATTCTACTGTCAGATCATAATGACAAGTTTAGCAAATTTTATTTTATTTTTTGAACTTTTTATTTTTTCATTTTTCCACAAAACAATACATTCACTGACATAGGACCTTATGAATTGAGATACGGGTAAATAAGATGCAATAGACATACCATAAAGAGAAATCGCACGGGGAATAGATATTTGCACCAAAGGGAGTAACAGCAGTACAATATCAATCCTACACGACAGTCTTATAATAACCCATGTGCCTCCATTAGTCCTCCAAATAGAGAGTAGTACAGTTCCACCTTTGTTCAAAAGTGTCCATTTTCAGTTGTAGGCTTGCAGTCATTCGCTCCATTGTGTAGACCCTTTTCAGTCTCTGTACCCACTGAGTTATGGTCGGTGGTTTTGGATCCTTCCAATTAACAGTTATCATTTTCTTGGCAATCAGTAAAAGTGTCCGTAACATGTATCTTTGCTCTGAACTATATGTCTCCCGAGGTATAGCTCCCAGCAGGAATATCAGTGGGTCTAATGGGGAACTCACTTGTAAGATCTTGTCAGTTTCTTCCTTGACTCTCTTCCAGAATTCTTGGATCACTTGGCAGTCCCAAAAGATATGAGAATGATCTCCAATGTTTCCACATTTTCTCCAACACAATTCCACCTTAGGTTCTTTCACATACCTTGAAATTATGAGTGGTGTATTGAAATACCTTATTTTTAATTTCCAGTCGAATTCTCTCCATAACTGACTATTAAGTCCTTTATGACAATTTATACACAGCTCTTCCCATACCTTATCTGTAATTATAATATTTAATTCCAATTCCCATTTTCCCTTAATACTTTCAGTACTTTGCTGGGTGTCATTTATAAGCCTTTTATATATATGTGAAACATGTTTTTTGATTGGGAGGTGTTTTTCCGCCAAAATAATAAAATAATCCTCAATGTTATTTGGGTTTTTGCTAAGCAGTTCCCTTTCTTTATGATTTGTTATATAGTGTCTTATTTGAAAATATCTATACAGGTCATTGGAAGGAAGTTGACATTGCTCCTGAAGCTGGGTAAATGATTTGAACTCTGTTCCATTGAATAGTGAGTTGATTGTGTTAAGACCTTTATCCGCCCATCTTCTAAACTCACTGTCCCACACTGAGGGAGGAAATTCCATGTTACCCACCATCAGTTTTCTAGAGGGTTCATGTTTTCGCCACGTAAGTTGCGATAACCTGCGTAAACTTTCCCATAAGGAATGAATGGGAATGGGTCAAAAAATCTCAGAGACAGAGACACACACACACACACACACACACACACACACTCACACTCACACTCACACTCACACTCACACAAACACACACACAAAGTGAATGAGACCAGGTGAAAAGATCAGAAGGAAGATTTCAAACATCGACATCTCTGGCATACTTTGACCGAGACACACCATTCAAACTTTAAAATGTAGATAAAAGTCCAAATTATCAACGTGGGATTCAACTTTTGCTCTAGCTTTTGTAGTTTTTGTTCGTCATGGGGCAAAGCGCACAGCCCACTCTCGCGATTCCCCGGCGGGGAATTGTCTAGTTGTTGTTTTGCTTCCCTAAGCTTTTTAAGTTTATCTTCTTTTCTAAATTGTTTATGTTCTCTTTCTAATCTTTTTATTTCATTTTCCAATTCTTGCTGTTTTATAAGCCTCTGTTTCTTTAATCTAGAGCCAATAGAAATAATCTTCCCACGTATTGTGGCCTTACTTGCATCCCATACCACTGAGGGAGAGACAATACCATCATCGTTTATTGCAAAATATTCCGTTAACGCAGCTTGTATTTCTTGTTTAACTCGAATATCTGTCAATAATGAGACATTCAACCTCCAGTACTTAAAATGGTCATTTAGCCCTATATCAATTTTCATAATAACTGGGCTGTGGTCGGAAATAGTGATTCGTTCAATTGTAGTTTGTTTTACTCGATATAAGTCTTTTTTTGACACGCCAGAAAATCTATCCGTGTGTAACTTCCATGCATTTGGGACATAAAAGTAAAATCTCTGTCGTTTGGATGAAAATGTCGCCAAACATCCAGCAAGCCCAACTCTGTCATCATGTTTGATAAGCTTTTGGACATTTTGGACTGAGATCTTATTATAACTGGTAATCGGTCTAATTTTGTGTTCAAAATACAATTAAAGTCTCCTCCCACGAGTATGATTCCTTCTCCTTTATCTGCCACTAGTCCTGCAATCTTTTTAAAGAAGTATGGGCAATCTTCATTTGGTGCGTATATGTTTAAAATTGTTATCTTTGTGCCACCAATCGTTCCAATTATGATTACAAATCGGCCTTCCTCGTCTTGGAATATTTTTTCATTATTATAATGAACAGACTTGTTAACCAGAATAGCAACTCCTCTTTTCTTCCCCCCTCTGCATGATGCACTATAGACCTGCCCAACCCACTCTCTTTTTAATTTAAGATGTTCTATCTCAGGTAAATGAGTTTCTTGAAGTAGGGCTACAGAGCAATGTAATTTCTTTAACTGCCCAAATATGATTTTCCTTTTAATTGGGTTATTAATTCCTCTTACATTGCAACTAATAAAATTCAGGTAGGTCATAATCTCTATGTGACATTATGATGTGTTCCCCTTTTTGTTTAAGCAAACTTATCATATAGATTTGCTTTACTTGTATGCACTTGAGTAAACTTTGGTACATAACATATGTCAGAGAAAACAGAAACTTAACATTAATAACGTAGAACAGAACTTCCACATTTCCAGTCGTCCACATAAATTTCCCTGTGGCCGACCCCCGTTGGTAATGGGACAGAGGGGTGTGACCTGCCCTCACTGTGGGAACAATGCTCAGTGTGAGAGCAACCAATATTACACTGGTGTGTAAAGAAGGTCTAAGTGAGTGTAATCCACTCATGCTAACCCTAAATACACAGAACTTTGTACAACATATACATTTGTGACATTTAACTATCCAATGTTACTCACATTTGTATTATAACAATGTTTATGACGTTCATTATTCTTGAGGTTAATGTCCCCTTTTACTTTTAGTTCAGTTAATAAACTTCTTCTAGGCTACCTTGATATGTGGAGTTGGTTTAGGTGTCTCCATGTAAAAGAGCCTTAAGATCCGATGTTGACAACACCATGTCCCTTTTTCTTTTTGTGCTGCTCCTCCAGCCTTCCTTCAGCTCGTCCTCTATGTGCTCTCTTTCTCCAGAGCACACCTCGACTCCGAGCTCCCTCAGCAGCGGTGCGGCACTCGTTAGAGTCGTGAAGATTTTGTCCCCGGTCTTCAATCTTATTTTCAGTTGTGCTGGATACAGGCATTTTGCCTGTATTTCCTTATTTTTGAGTTGTTTGATCACTTCGTGAACTTTTGCTCTTTTCTTTTGTAGGTCAGGAGAGTAGTCTTGGTCGAAGAAAATCCTTATATCTTGGAAGAAGACTTGTTTCTGGCCCCATGCTTGTCGTATGATCTCATCTTTTACTGCTGCGTCGAGGAATCTCACTATTATCGACCTGGGAGGTGCCGCTGAATCCTTAGGTTTAGGTCCAAGTGATCGGTGCACCCTCTCAATCTTTATGTCCATTTCTGGTGACAGTTTCAGTGTCCCTCGGAGCAGCCCTTTCACAAATCCAGCTGTATCGTTGCCCTCGCTTCCTTCTGGAATCTGAAAAATCGTAATGTTATTCCGTCTCAGTCTGTTTTGGAGATCCTCACACTTTTCTGAGAGGTCTATGTCGCGGTGAACCAGGTCTCGCAGCGCCCTCTGGTGTCGCATGACCGTGTCTTCAACTGTACTAGCTCTCTCCTTTATTTGTCCCATGCGTTCTTCATGTTTAGCCATTTGGTCTTTTTTATCGGTAACCGCTTGCTGCAGTCGTCCAAGAGACATTTTAGTTTGGTTATGCCCGTCTTGATTTTCTTGGCGTAGTTTTTTTTAACTCCTCCAGTAGCATTAGCGTTGATTGACTCTCACTGCTAACAGAGGTGTCTAAGCCAACGTTAGCCGGACTAGATGGTCTCCGTGCCTCTTCCTTTTCTTTCCAGCTACTTTTGTTGAGAGTTCTTTGTCTTGCGTTCGTAGTCATTGTGTAGCCTGCAGATTTACTGATATCGGAACATCTATTACCGATAGTTGTCACTTCTTTTTTCCGTCTGGCGGAGCTCCGTTTCTATGCTTACCGGAAGTCCAAGTTTAGCAAATATAACAAAAAAGTTACAGACTGCAACTTTGATGAGACAACACACTTGCCTCAAAACACACGTAAACTGTTGGCTTCTGTAACTGTTCGACCTCACTCAACTGACGCTTTAGTTTTTCTCCTCAGATCTGTTCAGATCTTTATTCATAAAGACAATAAATCAAACCTGTTCCACATCAGATCAGCAGCTGTGATTGGAACGAAACAAACCAGGAGAGAGGGAAGTCTGTCTGAACACACCTGTCAGACTCAACAAGGTTACAGCTGCAGAGCAAGGCCAACTGCTTCCCTCTGTTTACAGTCCTTATGCTAAGCTAGGCTAACCTGCCTTCATGAGCATCTTACTAACACACACCTGCCAGCCAATCAGAAAACAGTATCATCTGTGTCCACAGGTGGGCGCTGTTGTAAAGATTCAGGCCTTCTTCAGAGCCAACAGGACGCGAGAGGAGTACAGGATGCTGGGTAAGCTGACCTCACCTCTGATTGGTCTGTTGAGATGTGTGACATCATCAAATGTTATTACTCATTTAAAAGCTTGAGTCATTAGTAAGCCCCTCCCTTCACCTGTCTCAGTGCACTCGGCCACACCCCCCCTGTCTGTGGTCAGGAAATTCGTTCATCTGCTCGACCTGGGCGACGGTGACATCAGAGAGGAGGCGGAGCTTCTGCGTCTAAGGGAGGAAGTGGCAAGGACAATCCGCTTCAACCGGCAGCTGGAGGTGGACCTCAACCTGATGGACCTGAAGATCGGCCTACTGGTCCGCAACAGAGCCACGCTGCAGGTAAGAGGACGGATGACGGGGGCACCTGCTCCCTAACCTGTCTGTCCTCGTCAGTGTTGAACGAGCCTGTCTGTGTGAACAGGAAGTGGTTAGTCACTGTAAAAAGCTAACGAAGAAGAACAAGGAGCAGCTGTCGGACATGATGGACGTCGGGAGGAGTAAAGGACTGAAGGCTCTGAGCAGAGAGCGCAGAGACAGACTGGAGGCCTACCAGCACCTGTTCTACCTGCTGCAGGTGAGACCAACAGTGATTCATAGTTTTTGATGATGTATGTGTGTGAGTGAGATGTGATGTCATCAGTGATTTCATCAGTGATGTCATCAGTGATGTCAGCTACACTGTCATTATCATTGGTCGTATTACTCCAGTTATTGTGTCCAGTAACATGTAAACCACACAAACTCACCTCTGTGTGTGTGTGTGTGTGTGTGTGTGTGTGTGTGTGTGTGTGTGTGTGTGTGTGTGTGTGTGTGTGTGTGTGTGTGTGTCAGACTCAGCCTCTGTACCTGGCTCAGCTGATCTTCCTGATGCCTCAGAGTCGCTCCACCTCCTTCATGGAGATGTTGGTGTTCAGTCTGTTTAACTACGGCTCAGACCGCCGGGAGGCGTTCCTGCTGCTGCAGCTGTTCACTGAGGCGCTGCGATACGAGATCAGGTCACTGACACACACGTACACAGTGTATATACATACATGTACACACACATACACGGTGTATATACATACATGTACACACACGTACACAGTGTGTATACATACATGTACACACACGTACACGGTGTATATACATACATGTACACACACGTACACAGTGTATATGCATACATGTACACACACGTACACAGTGTATATGCATACATGTACACACACGTACACAGTGTGTATACATACATGTACACACACGTACACAGTGTATATGCATACATGTACACACACGTACACAGTGTATATGCATACATGTACACACACGTACACGGTGTATATGCATACATGTACACACACGTACACAGTGTATATGCATACATGTACACACACGTACACAGTGTATATGCATACATGTACACACACGTACACAGTGTATATGCATACATGTACACACACGTACACAGTGTATATGCATACATGTACACTGACAGACAGACAGACTCAGTTTAATGTAATTAATCGGCAACATGTCTCTGTGATGGTGTCAGGCTGAAGGTGGAGCAGCCTCAGGACGTGGTCACAGGTAACCCCACTGTCATCAAGATGTTGGTGAACTTTTACCGCCACGCTCGCGGTCAAAACGCCCTGCGGGAGACTCTGGGTCCAGCTCTGCAGGACGTCCTGCTGGACCGAACTCTGAGCATCAGGACCGACCCGGGGGAGGTCTACAAGACCTGGATCAACCAGACCGAGACCCAGACTGGACACAAGAGGTGTGAACAGACACAAACTGATTCACCTGGAGGATTATTGTTCTGACAGGGCCATAGTTCACCTGTCTGTGTTCCTGACATCCTCACATCTTTACTTCATTAACACCTGGTCACATGGTTCTGACCCGTAACACCCAGCCTGGAGCTGGCGAAGTGAAGGAGGCACGAGTCATGTCAGGAACATCATTAACTGTGTGGCTCTGAGAGCAGGTGAATTCTGACCCTGTCAGCTCTCCATACCTGACTCACCTGTTTGTGGCCTGCAGCTCTCTGCCGTACGAGGTCTCACCTGCCGACGCCCTGAGTCACCCCGAAGTCCAGAGACGCATCGACATCGCCATCATCAACCTGAAGAACCTGACGGACCGAGTGCTGAAAGCCATCACCTCCAACCTCCACAAACTACCGTACGTCTCCATCTAAACACCTCCAACCTCCACAAACTACCGTACGTCTCCACCTTAACACCTCCAACCTCCACAAACTACCGTACGTCTCCACCTTAACACCTCCAACCTCCACAAACTACCGTACGTCTCCACCTTAACACCTCCAACCTCCACAAACTACCGTACATCTCCACCTAAACACCTCCAACCTCCACAAACTACCGTACGTCTCCACCTTAACACCTCCAACCTCCACAAACTACCGTACGTCTCCACCTAAACACCTCCAACCTCCACAAACTACCGTACGTCTCCACCTAAACACCTCCAACCTCCACAAACTACCGTACGTCTCCACCTTAACACCTCCAACCTCCACAAACTACCGTACGTCTCCACCTTAACACCTCCAACCTCCACAAACTACCGTACGTCTCCACCTAAACACCTCCAACCTCCACACACTACCGTACGTCTCCACCTTAACACCTCCAACCTCCACAAACTACCGTACGTCTCCACCTAAACACCTCCAACCTCCACAAACTCCGTACGTCTCCACCTTAACACCTCCAACCTCCACAAACTCCGTACGTCTCCACCTTAACACCTCCAACCTCCATAAACTACCGTACGTCTCCACCTTAACACCTCCAACCTCCACAATCTACTGTACGTCTCCACCTTAACACCTCCAACCTCCACAAACTACCGTACGTCTCCACCTTAACACCTCCAACCTCCACAAACTACCGTACGTCTCCACCTAAACACCTCCAACCTCCACAAACTCCGTACGTCTCCACCTTAACACCTCCAACCTCCACAAACTACTGTACGTCTCCACCTTAACACCTCCAACCTCCATAAACTACCGTACGTCTCCACCTTAACACCTCCAACCTCCACAAACTACCGTACGTCTCCACCTTAACACCTCCAACCTCCACAAACTACTGTACGTCTCCACCCGTTCACTGGTGTGTGTGGTGTGTGTGTGTGTGTGTGTTGTAGGTATGGACTACGTTACACAGCGAAGGTTCTCAGAGACGCTCTGAAGACAAAGTTTCCTGCAGCCAGTGACGACGAGCTCTACAAGGTAAGAGTCTCGGCCAGGATCAGGATTCAGGATCATAGTTTGTGACGACCAGAAGACTTTTACAGTGTAAAACATGCTGCTCAGTGTGTGATGTCAAACATCAGTGAACAAACAGAACAAACCCGGTTCAGACGACACCGGGCTGAACCAACACTGAACTGAAGCTGTGAAGGAAGAAGAGTCATTTTTAAAAAAACGTATAAACCACATTACAGCTGTGATGTCACTTCCTGTCTGTGTGACTGCCCTCAGATTGTCGGTAACCTGATCTACTATCGCTACATGAACCCGGCCGTCGTGGCTCCAGACGGTTTCGACGTGGTGGAGCGGTCCGCCGGCTCCACCCTGCAGCCGGAGCAGCGTCACATCCTGGGCTCCATCGCCCGCATGCTGCAGCACGCCGCCGCCAACAAACACTTCCACGGAGATGGATACCACGTCAGAGCTCTGAACCAGTACATCAGTCAGACCCACAAAAAGTTCAGGTCAGAGGCCTCATGTGAGCTTTGAGCTCTGAGATCATTGCTAATCTTGTAACCATGACCCGGTCCAAACATCAAACTCCCTCAGCTACATGTTATGTTAGAGTACGATATATTTGAGTTTGTGTTTAAGTTGAACAGAGAGAAACATTTGTGTGAGAAGGCCTGGACTGTATTAGACCGAACCATGCTGCACTGGACTGGACTGGAATAAGGAGGTTCTGGTTGTTTGTATCCAACAGGAAGTTCCTGATGTGTGTTTGTGACGTTCCTGAACCAGAGGACAGATTCAACATGGACGAGTACTCTGAGCTGCTCATCGTCAACAAGCCTGTCGTCTACATCTCCGTCAGCGAGCTGCTCAACACGCACAAGGTCTGTACACAGAGTCAGGACCAGGACCAAGATCTGGACCAGGTCCTGGATAAAAAGGACACATCATGTCTGCAGCTGCATTCTCAATGTGTCTGTCTGTCTGTCTGTCTGTCTGTAGTTGTTGTTGGAGCAGCAGGAGGTTTTGTGTCCGGACCCGTCTGATCCTCTGAGGCTGCTGCTGAAGGACCTGGGCTCAGTGCCCACCCTGCAGGAGCTCATCGGTACGACAGCTACTACAACTACATCAGACCTTCTACAGACAACTTGAAGTGAATTGATGTAACGCCTGTGCTTTCCACCCTTCAGGAGAGTCTTCTTCAGCAGACCCAGGATCAGAGTCCAGTAAGATGGAAGTATCTCTGACGCTCACCAACAAGTTCGACATCTTCGATGAGTCTGATGACAAACCAGACACCAGAGGACTGCTGCTCAGGTAGCTTAGCCTGTTATCTGCACATGCTCACGTAGCTTAGCCTGTTATCTGCGCATGCTCACGTAGCTTAGCCTGTTATCTGCACATGCTCACGTAGCTTAGCCTGTTATCTGCGCATGCTCAGGTAGCTTAGCCTGTAATCTGCACATGCTCAGGTAGCTTAGCCTGTTATCTGCACATGCTCAGGTAGCTTAGCCTGTTATCTGCACATGCTCACGTAGCTTAGCCTGTTATCTGCACATGCTCAGGTAGCTTAGCCTGTTATCTGCACATGCTCAGGTAGCTTAGCCTGTTATCTGCACATGCTCACGTAGCTTAGCCTGTTATCTGCACATGCTCACGTAGCTTAGCCTGTTATCTGCACATGCTCAGGTAGCTTAGCCTGTTATCTGCACATGCTCAGGTAGCTTAGCCTGTCAGTGTGTTGGCTGCTCCTGTTCAGGAATGTTTAGTCCAGAGGTGGATGTTCTGTTCTGCGCGGGCTCAGATGGAACGGGTCAGATGACAGATGTTATTGTGTTTCCAGCACAAAGCAGCTGATCATTGATATTATCAGGACTCAGTCAGGTGACTCTCTGAGTGACATCCTGAGAGCGTCTGCGTCACATGACCAGGTACACACACACACACACACACACACACACACACACACACACACACACACACTGAACCTCAGGTAAACTTCCAATCGTCTCTTCTTGTCTACAGGAAGTGTGTCATGATTGGCTGGTACAGCGGCGTGCTCGGCAGGATGCTCGTACACCTGAGAAGATGAAGAGGAACCAGTCTCTCGTCGCCAATGGCAACCTGAGCTTAGTTGAGAAGAAAAGGAAGATCCTGAGGAGTCTTCGTCGTCTGGAGGGTCTGGGAGTCCTGAGACCGCCTCAGGCTGAAAACCAGATCCTGCAGATGATCGCCAAGGTGACCAATCGCACACAGACACACCTGAAACAAGAAGTGATGTCACGGTTGTGGGTATTTTCCCAGCGGTTTTTACAAGTTGAAATATTTTAAAGTCTTCAGTGCAGCGGTGGACTCGGGTCTGTGGTCACAGCCTGACTGGACTGAGTTATAAATTAATTATTAATGAATGATTTAACGATCTAAACTCCCTCCAGGACATCCGCCAGCAGCGACTGCACCGTCAGCGCCGGGGGGCGGAGCTTCAGAAGTTGCGTCAGACTCTCAGCAGTCTGCAGGCAAAGAGCAGCTTCCATAGTGAACAGGTGGACTACTACAGACATTACATCACTTCCTGTCTGGACAACCTGACCAGGTACACACACACACACACTTTGTCAGCTGAGGTGTACTGAACATGTAAATAATATCTCATTAATAACTGCCATCACTAAAGTCAGGTCGGATCACACATTGTCAGTCAGCCTGAGATGTGTCTGTTGTCTAGAGCAGTGGTTCCCAACCACCGGGCCACGGACCAGTAGTGGTGGTACTGGGCCACGGAGAAATAATCAATAAGTTATTTTAAGTTATTTTATTTCCGTTATATTGACGATTACACTCTGAAAGTTGTTTTATTTTGTAAAACAGATTCTCTTTTAATAGCCTCCGTCTGTTCCTATCGAGGCGCTTCACACCTGTTTCAGTCACGTTAGACCCAAAACAATAAACCCTCACACTGAGATTAGTGGACAACAAACGTCTTCGGAGAGCTTTGGCTCAATGATGAGACGGAAGAAGAGCCTACGACTGCAGAGAAAAAGGAAGCTACGTGTCGGAAGATTAACGGTCTTCAAGTTGGCTGATAAAGTGGCTGAACTGCAGCAGACTGCAAATGACGGTGGCCTTAAAGTTTGTGACCTGTTTGTGAAGTTACGGAGTAGACTGGACATAAGGAACTAACTTTGGTGGCAATTATTAGCTGTATAATTGTATTTTATTTCCGTGTAATCCAGCCCCCCCATAAAATAATGTCTTACATGAAATCGCTCTGTGGTCTAGAGATGAAACCTTGAGAGTAGCCGCAGCTCAAACATCAGATCGGCTGCACCGCCATCTTTAAATGTTACAGTCGACAGATCAAGTCTGATGATGTCACATATCTCAGTTTTCTAGCATGACGTCACAGAGGTTCAGGCTATGCGACACAACATCCAGCAGAAACTTGTCTGATTGGACGAGCCAAACTTGCCTTACTTCAGGTCGGTGTGAACGTTTCTGCCATTTGTGTTGCAGTAAATCGACCAATAAGAAGGCAGCCGAAAGCAAAGGGAAGAAGAAGCTTCCTGCTCTGAGCTACAGCGCCGCCCGGCTGCAGGAGAAAGGAGTTCTGTTAGAGATCCAAGACTTGCCAGCTACCCAGTGAGAACACACTCCTAACATGATGACATCACAATGTAACAACATGCTGCTGGTGTTCTACTGTAGCATGATGACATCACAATGTAACAACATGCTGCTGGTGTTCTACTGTAACATGATGACATCACAATGTAACGGCACCTCAAAACCAAATGAGAATACGAGAACGTAACTTTAATGTTTTATTTGATGAGTCAGTACACGATGGATCACAGTTTTAATTTAAACAGAAAGTGAACTGAACCGATCTGTTCCAGGTTCAAGAACGTCGTCTTTGACATCATCGCCGGACCCGAGAGAGGAAGTTTCAGCGTCAAAGCTCGATTTCTCGGAGTCGAGATGGAAGAGTTCCTACTCAAATACCAGGTAAAACCCAGATTACATACTGAGCCGAACCCAGTACTGAGTCCAAAAAATACAAATATTTGGGGTGTGTGTGTGTGTGTAACAGGACCTGCTGCAGCTGCAGTACGAGGGCGTGGCGGTGATGAAGATGTTCGACAAGGCGAAGGTCAACGTCAACCTGCTCATATTCCTCCTTAACAAAAAGTTTTTCAAGAAATGAGCAGAGTGGTGCTCTGACTGTTTGCTCCTATCTCTGTTTTTGTAGCTCACTATTTATATCTATTTTGATTTTAAAACAACTCTACACAAAACAGAGTAAAGCATCCTGTCTCTGTCCTTTAATGCCACTACAGCAACAAGTCGTCTTTCGTCGTACTGATTGGTTGATAAACGTGTTAATCAATAATAAGCTTCATCATGAATGTGATGTCATGTTATTGCATTACTACACTGAAATAACAGAACGGAAAGAAAGCAAATACTTTAAACAGAGTGAATCATCTTCTTTACTTTCCTGTCACCGTTTATGTGTCACATCATTATGTCCAGTTTTATCGTACCGAGTGAAGCCTCGTCTTTATAAACCTATCTTTGTTTTTATGTCTCACTTGTCTGTTAGTGATCAGCTGTTCTGATGCCTGACTGATAACAGATGATCAATACCTGTAAATATTTTGTCGATGAAGAGAAACTTTATAACGTGTCTTAACTTCCTGTCACACTTAAACACAATAAAAATCTGACTGCATCAAATCAATATGAGGCATTATTAATGTCACAGCTCCAATTAATTGGTTGGTTTATTGATTAATTGAAGCTCCTCCTGAGCTGTAGGTTGTAGGAAACGTGGCGGATCGGTGTAGGAGCGCACACTGTAAATCAATCAATTATATATCGATTAATTATATATATAGATATAGATAGATAGATAGATGTGTATATATATATAATTGGGCTGTCAAAGTTAATGCGTTAACGTAACGTCCTCTTAACGCCGTTAATTTTTTTAACGCGCGATTAAGGCTCAG
Organism: Diplodus puntazzo; assembly: GCA_963678695.2. Taxonomy (NCBI): domain Eukaryota; kingdom Metazoa; phylum Chordata; class Actinopteri; order Spariformes; family Sparidae; genus Diplodus; species Diplodus puntazzo. The sequence continues at coordinate 160,135 of OZ023160.1, read as the reverse complement.
TATAAAAAAAAAAAACGCGCATTGTATGATTTACGGCCGTCGGCGGCACCCGTAGTCTTTATACAGAGGGTGGCAGAAGAAGAATAAGAAAGGGAATCAGAAGAAGAAGAAGCAGGGTTGGCGGTTCGTTAAAAA